>PVJH01029582.1:0-25881 GCA_004026705.1 Nesogale talazaci
ATTTCATTTTTAATTTTGAGAACAACCCCCTCCAAACATTTAAATGAGCCTCAAATGCTTCAACTGATCAATAGGCAACATCAAATGGTGTTCTCTCTTCACAAGTCTGATTTCCCACCTTTAAAAGTCTTGCCTAGTGCATTCTTCAGTCGTGGACTATCACGTGAAGATCCCTTCTCAAATCTAAACAACCCCCAATATTTAAAGGCTTCATAAATATCTCGATTGTACCCTCCCAACTCAGACACTCAACTCACTGCAGCCATCCGCTCTCCACAAGGCGAACTGACACAGGGACTGCACCACTGGGCTTAAACACAACAAAAGTTGTATGGTCAAGGATCCCGTGGCATTTCACTTTGTCTTACACCAGGTTACTGGGTGTTGAAACACACAGCACCTAACAATAACTCCTACTAAGACACTACAAAGATTCTGCCTAGGTAGTGCTCTCACTCAGTAAGACAAGGAAAAGGGTAGGCTTTGTCTTGGCTTTATTTCTAAGGAGTCAGATTTGACTCAAAGCAATACAAGAGACAATGAAGGAAACTAAGGAATTGGGGGGTGGGGAGGGACTTGGTATAGGACACAAACATGGCACCTAATGAAATAGAACCAGCCACAGGGCATTGTGGAGCCGTAGATCAAGAGGCCTTTTACTTTCCTTTATCTACATTCTAATCAGCTAGGCACCTAGAACGGCCCTGGGTCTGCCCGAAGGGGTTAAGATTCCTGGCAATAAGAATTAGGGGGGTAGTGGTTTCAGAAACAGCAAGCTAGACGGGCCATGAGAGAAATGGGAATTAATTGGGATGCAACCCCGAATGTGTGTATTTAAATGGATGAGCCCTGGGAGCAGGGGACAGAGAGTGATGTTAGATTGAGGGGAGTTCAGAAATGAAGGCTAGCCTAAGACAAAACTCACCTGACTTCACTCATGTGATTAGATTCTCTTATCTGAGCACAAATTTTCACTCTGTGCAATATATAAAAGGTAAAATTAACTTTCTCTGGTCTCCTTAGTGTTGATTTACTCCCTCATTTGAGTTTGCTTCCTGAATTTTTATTTTGCCGTGTGGTTTTTGTTTTTGTCCTTTTCATTTCTTTGCTCATGTTTTTTCTCTTTCTATTATGTTGTGGAGACATGTCTACAAAGAAACTCATTATGTAAACATAACCATAACAACAACACCGAAGTGACTGATGTTGTATTGAGTTGATTCTGCCTCATGGTGACCCACTGTATTACAGAACAAAACCACTCCACAGGATTTTCTTCACTGTAATCTTTATAGAAGTCAATGGATTCTCAAGCCTTTCTTCTTGTGCCCCTGGCTGTGTTCACGCCATTGACTTTTAGGTTAATAGTTGAGCACAAATTGCATATACCATCCAGTGAAGAGATGGAAATTGAAAAAAAGACATAAAATGTATTAAAAGAACTGATATGGATAAGCAAGGCTCTCCCTGCCCTTGTTTCAACATGTGTAAAAGCCCACAAAAGCATTGTCATCTCTAAGTGCCATATTCTCCTGTCAAGGTCCAATGATTGACCATCTGATTATCTTGCTTTCTTGCTTTGACTCATGAGGACAATCTGATATTATGTGGAAAGCTAATCTAACTGAAAGAAGCCTGGACAGACCAGCTAAGTCCTAGATTTTCCATTTAAGCTTTCTGTCCTTGCGCAAGCTACTGGGCCACTCTGAGGCTCAATTTCCTCACTGGTCCAAAGAGGCTATGTGCTCCTAGATTTGTTATGCAAGGCAAACAAGATACTAATGGCTGTTAAAGTCCCTGATACAAATGATAGTGGCTGTTATGGACATAATTTAATAAATATTTATGGATGAATGTTGGCTTCCCTCAATGGAAACTTAGAAATCATAAAACTGGCCGGACAAAGCATTGTAAAGTCAAAAAAGTGCTTGGTAAACTATAAAACACACTACAGCTTTAAACAACTTCTTTCTCTTTTTTTTTTTGTCTTACTATTTTATGCTTCTTAGGGGATTTACTATAATTGTTGTTAGATTCCATTCATTGGACCCTATCCCAGGGACCTAAGATATAATAGAATGAAATATTGCCCAGCGCTGTGCCAGCTTCATGATTGTGGCTATGTGTGAGTCGACTGTTGCAACCAGTATGGAGTGGTGCCTTCCAGCCTCCAAGGCTCATCATTCAGTCCTCTTTTGGACAATATTCTTTAGTGATCCATAACATTCCACTGATTAACTTCCAGAAATCGATTTCCAGTCCTTTATTTCTAGTCAGCTTATTCTGGAAGCACTCCTGACACCTTTCCATCCTGCGGGACCTTGCTGGATTTGAAATACAAGCTAGCTTCCAACATCAAAGCAGCATACAGGTCATTATGGTAGAACAAAGGAGCAGATAGTCGGTGACATGTATGATAAAGAAAATGCGATCCAAATCCAATGGGATTTCTCATCAGCAATCTTGAGGGGAGTTGCAACTCCTGCTTAAGTGAGATTTGAAGTATCCTTGAACTACATGCATCACTCCACTGTCTTCACTGGAAATGGAGGTTTGTTATCAATTTCTTGTTCTCCCATGCAGGTGTAGTGAGAGCAGCCATGACTCAGAGGGACAAGTGCTGCGTTTCATGAGGGAGATGTGTGCTTGATTCCCAGTCAATGGACCTCAGGCATAGTCACTACCTAGGTGTCACTGGGACTTGCCTAGTGCTATCATGCTGAACCACTTTAAACAGAGATTCCAGATGAAAGACAAATTTGAAAGTCTTGTGATGTGCTTCTGAAAACATCACCTACTGTCTGACACGTAACAGACATTACCTAAGAAAAATTATAGCAATAGCAATAACACTAACATTTCAACTATCTTCTTACTCTCATCTTAACACAGAGATAGGTCTGTGGCAAAGATATTGGGGCAGTTTGTTCTCTCTCTCTCTCTCTCTCTCTCTCTCTCTCTCTCTCTCTCTCTCTCTCCTTAGGTCTTGGGTTTCCTTCACTATAGTTGTCTCTCTCTCTCTCTCTCTCTCTCTCTCTCTCTCTCTCTCTCTCTCTGTCTGTCTCTCTCTCTCTTCCCAGGGAAGGTCTGTTTCAGTTCAGCTGCTGGCTGGAACATCTGGCAAGGTGCCCACTCTTGACGTTTTCTCTTTGTGGAGCCAACAGGGTGGGGAAGTCGGGGGCTTGATCATCTTCACCACAGAGACATTGGAATCTGTTGAGTTAAACATTGCTCTGCCATTACCATCCCCTCCCTCTCCTTCTCCCTTAGTGTGAATGAATCTGGAAAGAATGAACCTGAATTCTATCTTGGACAGCTATAAAACCTTTATGGTCTGTGGGCTGTTCCTAAAGGAGTGGGGCATTCGCCTCCCTGTTGATTGCTGGAGTAAACAGAACTCGTGGATCTATGCCCTCACCCAGGGTCAATGACTGAGGGAGCAGTGCTCTTCGTGCCTGGCACCTGCTGGTGTGGACAGGGCTGCTGGCAGCAATCGGCCCCAATCAACTTTCATGACTGCACAAAGTACAGAACTCACTGCTCCACAACCTTTTGATTCTCCAAGCAGGACTTATGGTAACAGGAAGTCTCCAAGACTTCACTTTTGTTCAATCCTTTATACTTACAGAATGTATTCTGTGAAAAATGCACACACATATATACACATACTCTGATAGAAGCGTTCACGCGCATACACACACACACATCCCACTACCACTGAGTTGATTTTAAACCCACAGGGACCCTAAAGGATAGTGTGGGCTGCCTCTGTGGGTTTCACAGGTTGGGCCCTGGTGTCCTAGTGGGTTACAAAGTTTGAACCCACCAGTACCTCTGGGGAAAAGAGACAAAGTTTTCCACTCCTAAATGTTTATAGTCACACACACACATTTGTATCAGAATGTATTACACAGTATGGAGTTCCAGACAGAGGAAAATAGTTAACCTGCTCAGCGGCTAACCAAAAGAAGTTCAAGTCTACCCAGAGGCTTCTGAGAACAAAGACATGTTTATCACTTCTGAAAAGTCAGCTATTGAAAACCCCATACAAGATGTCGGGCTGTGTAAGATATGGCAAAACAATAATAACTTATAAAGTAATGAGGACTGGGGGCGAGGGGAGGACGGAGGAAGTGGGAAGAGAAGCTCATATCCAGGGCCCAAGTGGAAGAGCGGATATTAGGAGAATGTTAACGAAAGCATGCATGTGAAGGTACTTGGCACAGTATATGTAATTATGTATTGAACTATGCATTCTGAAAAGTGATGTGTAAGCCCCCAGTAAAATAATTAAATAAAAAAGGGGGGAAACAATTAGAAGAACATAAAAAACCCATACATAAGCTCATGGTTTCATGGGACCTCTCAGCTAATTGGCCCAAGCATGGTTAGTGCTTCTGTCCAATCTGCTAGCTCATTATATAGTGCTTAGGATCTTAAAAGCTGGCAAACAGTCCCAGGTACAACAATTGTTTCATAATCACTTGGAGCAACAGAGGAAGAAGGAGCATCAGGAAGAAGAGGAGAATAAGAGGTGCATGGCCAGCCGCTCCCACAAACAATGGCCTCCTTTGCCATGAGACCGGAAAGAAGAACTAATAATGCCTGACTACTGTCACGGAACATGTTGACAGACTTCCAGAGAAGAATCTTAATCAAAAAGGGGAATTTGTAGCCAGAATTAAAATTCTCACGGACTCTATCCTTTCTGGAGCCATAGAGGATGGATGAGCCCCTAAAACTATTGCCCAGAGTTGGTCACTAAACCTTAAACCAAAAACAACTCTGATGTCTTCTAAAAACAGAACAATAGTTTTGTTTCGGTTTTTAAAAAATTTTTGCCTTGAGCATCATGACCTGTTAAGATCTCTCTATACAGGATAAAATTGGCAGCAGTGCTTCAAAAGATTAGCTAGGAACCTTATCTGTAGTGCAGTTGCGACATGAGGATAAAACTCAAAAAGGAAAGATGAGAATGAAGGATATAATTAATATTACTGTGGAATTGGTGTATGTTTTGCTGTTTAAATTCACAACAGCAATTAAAAAAAATAAAATTTAAAGGAAAAAAACTCATTCTTGAGAGCATACAGTTTTTCTCTGATGCACATGAGGTGTCATGAATCAGATCAAGCCAAGGACCATTGGATGTAAACTGGTTTGCACTGATTTTTTCCAAACTACTTCTTTAAGGGGGGAAAAAAAGAAACTAAAACGTTTATTCTTTTTGAAGGTGCATGCTGTTTCTAGATTTGGACTTTGACCTTTCCTCGTCCTGTTTGATGCCACCCATAAAATGCTGTCACGCTAATAGCTTCAGTCTCCAGACTTTTGGTGTTTGATTTATGACAGAGGCCACCGTTGAGGAATTCATGGTTCCCTGTTGTTACTCTTTTCATGAAACATTTCAATGTAACACCAAGTCTGTAATCCTCTCTGATTGTACTAGGGGAGACAAAAACAGCATAATTCACTTTACTGGAGTTAATGATTGAAAAATCGATAGTGAATTAATCATTCTCTCATTTCAACCACCTAGATACAATGATTGGAACATCTCTCCTGGCTTCCCAATGTATCCCAGGGGAGTCAGCACAGAGTTCGTGGTCAATTTTGCTAACAAAAATTCCAGATTTTGGAGAGTTCGTCTCTTATTTGTAGTTACCTTATCAATCCAGGAGTCATAGCCTAATCAATGCTAAAATAGGATGGGTGGAGAATCTTAGAAAAGTCTCAAAACAACAATAGAAAAGGGGGAAAACCTCTTGGTTAGCAAAGGTAACCAAATGCACTGAACATTTATTGTCAACAAAGAAAAAATAAAAGGTATCTATAACCTCAGCATCTAAGAGGAAATTATTTTTGTTGCATTTTTCTTGTGTACATAGATGAATATTTTAATTTGGAGCATACTAATTATATCATTGGGTAGCATTGTTTTTCACTTAACCATATTCTGCAACATAATTTTAAACTTCTCTGTGGCAGTGTGTTTTAATAATGTATTATCTTTTTATTTTGTGTGTGTATTTCTCTGCTAGTGTGGTTATTTGAATGCCTTCAAAGGCTACAAGAACCTTTATGTTCAAGCTTTCACATGGCTGTACTTACTAGCCTAATTAGAAGATTTCAACCCACTAAGTATGAAAGTTGCAATGCTGAGAATAAAAGAAACTTATACCCCCTTCCACTACCATGTTCACAAGTTTATCCATATCTGTATCCACAAAAAATAAACTATCATTGATCTAAGTCCAACACTTTCACTTAAGCTCTGATTCCTATTTTCTTATGATTTTTTCTTCACGATAAATTTCTCAAGAATACAGTGATACCTCTCATCTCATCTTAAAAAAATTCTTTATCCTTCAGTCTCCTTCCAACTTTCACCTCATATTCATATTTACCATATCCATTCTAGTACTCCAATTATCTCTAAAATGTTAAAATTAAACCAAACAGAAAGCTAACTTCATTTCTAAAAGGGGGCAATAATTTCAATAGATATTTCTTTAGAGAAGGTACATACAGAGTCAGTAAGCACCCAAGAAGATGTGAAAGATCATTCGTCATTAAGAAAGTAGTACAAATGGAAAGTTTAATAATACAACTTCACCCCTATTAGGATGGCTGTGCTAGGTTGACTTGATTAGGGAAACAAATTCAGAGACACTTTTGTGAGAGGGCTTTTATCAAAGAGTAGTTATATATCAGGAAAACATCGCAGCCCAGTTCAGATCTAGTCCAATCTTATGCTAGTCCTGAAGTCCCTCTTCAGACTCACGAAGCCACATGTAAGTATGCAGAGTGCAGGGACATCAACAGCTAAGAGGTGCAAAGTCATGTGACTCCAGTGGCAGTGGACGCAGTTCCAGGGTTCCTGCAGGCTCATCCATAGGAAGGCGAAGCAGGGAGGGAGGGAGAGATTCCCAGCACCCTCCTTATGAAGAGGTCACACCTAGAAGGAGGCTCCACCGAACTGTGACCTGATTTACAGACTAGCCTCCACTCCTACACTTTAAGTTGACACAAAATAATGGCTATCAGAACAGGAACGAACAAGTGTTGGCAAGGATATAAAAAAACAAGGAACCATCATGAATTTTTGGTTGAATTTTAAAATTGTGCAACATCTATGAAAAATAATGTCACAAGTACTCAAGAAGTTAAACGTAGAACTACTATATGATAACACCTCAAGATATGGATCACCCCAAAATTGAAGACATGGACTCAAATGGGTAGTTGTACTCAAATGGTCATGACAGTCTTATTCACAATAAGCAAAAGCTAATAACACCTCATGTGTCCGTCAACAGATGAATAGCCATTCAGGCAGAAAAATAAAGTTTTGATACATTCCATGATATAAATGAGCCCTGAAAACATTGTGTTGCGTTGGGAGAAACACAAAAAGACAAGTGTTCTATGATCCTACTAATAAGAAGCACCTAAAGCAGGCAAGTATATAGAGACAAAAGAGTTTAATAGTGGTTAGTAAGGTTAGTAATGACTGGAGAGAGAGAGAGAGAGAGAGAGAGAGAGAGAGAGAGAGAGAGAGAGAGAGAGAGAGAGAGAAAATGGGCTTTTCCCCCTTAAAGTTACAAAGTTTCTATTCATAATGATGGCTAATACGTATAAATGGATCATGATAATGATTGCACATCATGGTGAAGGGAATAGTTCCCAGTTGTAGACTGCAAATGGTTAAAGTAGCAAACTTTTGTTGCAGATACTTAAATATATCTACCATATAGGCTTCACTAGCATATCCAACACAGCAAAACACTTCTTGTTAACCTCACCAGTGAACCCATATGACCTAATCCAGGAGTCATTTCTCATTCCTCATCATTCAAGCAGCATTTTACACAGGTGATCTGTGTTAGTCCGGGCAGACTAGAGGAACAAATTGCAAAGACACACATATCAATATAAGGAAAGGGTTTATATACAAAAGGAATGTGACACTAAGAAGGCATCCCAATCCAGTCCAGTACAAAGTCATAAGTCCGATATTAACCCATATGCCCGAAATCAATCTACAAAGTCTCCTTCTGACTCACGAAGTCACAGGTCAGTGGGTGCAGAATCCCGGTGCTGGCAGGGGTTGCCCCATGGCTCCTCGCTTCCAGGGCTCAGGGTCCATCAACAGCATGGCGCTCTAGCTTCAGAGGTCTGGCTCCATCAGGGCAAAGCCATGTGGTCTCTCTGCCGGCCCCTCCAGCTTCTCGGACGCTGCCATCTTGTCTTTTCCGTGACTCATCACCTCTGAGACTAACTCCCACCAACTGGGGGAGATAGCTTCTCATCTTCACGAGGAAAATATCACGAGATTCCCCAGAAGTCTCAGGAGAAAGCCATGTCCACATAGAGGCCTCATTGGCAGCTCAATGGCTATCTCTAGATTAACAGGCTAGACTCCACCCCCACATCTCAATCATAAAATTAACATAAGCACATGACTGCCACATGATCATTGCTTCTTTGAGACGACTTCCTGAGTTAACTTCTAGAACACTTACCTCCTACTTCACTCCCTTCCTACCCTGACTCCTCTGCTGGTTCCTCCCATCTTCCTGATCGCTCAATACCCCAAGAACAAGAAACATAGCTCTTGTCTTTCCTGCATTCATTTTGTAGGTCAGTGACTTTCCACCTGATCCCTATGACAATCACTTGCAAAGCTTTTAAAAACTTTACAAGGTTTTAAAGAAGGCCCTAGGTACTGGGAGTTTTTAAAAGTTTTGGGCATGATTCTAATGTGCAGCCAGAATTAAGTGTTGGTCTTTAAATAGTACCCAAACTGCAACAAGTCCTGTCTTTTTTTCTCTTAAATTCTAGATTCGAGTGCTTGCTTCGGCAGCATATATACTAAAATTCTAGATTCGAATAGCTAGCTAAGGATTTGCTAAAGCCCCACTTGGAGCTATTTATTAGGCATCGCACCTTCACATGCCTAAAACCAAAGTCTTGATTTCCTTCTACCAAAAGCCTACACATTTTCAGTCATCTGTTATCTCGATCCAATAATTCCAAACTTCAAGTGACCCAGCACAAACATACTGCAGTCATTCCTGATACTTCTCTTTTTCTCTCACACTCCATTTCAACCTATCAGTAGACCCTGTTGACTTTGCCTTCATAACATATCCAAGATTTAACCGCTCTGTACTGCTCTGATGCAATTTACTCCCATCTCTGGACGGAATTTAGGGTATTGTTGGGAAGATGATCTACTTCTACTTCTCGTATGTGGGCTACCTAACTGGAGATTTTTAGCCCAGCGCAATTTTTGATGCAGAGTCTGGGAACCGGATCTCTCTCACCTACCTCTCTCTCTCTCTCTCTCTCTCTCTCTCTCTCTCTCTCTCTCTCTCTCTCATCCCTTCTCCTTTTCAGAGAAGTCTTTGTTTGCTGCCTTGAGTACCCAGTAGCTGTTTATTGTTCATGTGCACACTCCATATGACTCCTGGTCAGCGTCATGTGTATCTGTTCCAGGCAGAGGGAACAATACAAGATAGCTAGCTGTACCTAAACCATCTTCCCTGTACTATCCACACTGAAAATTGTTCTTTTGTTATGCTTTCTATCTGCAACTTTGAGCGTTTGACTGTTAACTGATTTTTCCCCTTCCTTCAATATTCCCAATATTACTACAGAGTGGTTCTTTAAAAATATCTGTTGCAAACTATACTCTTTCTCTACTCAGAACTTTCCAATGGGTCCCTGTCATGTGTTTTTCTATGATCTACAAGATTCTCTCTGATCTTCCCTGATCCACCCCATTTCTCCAAATCCATCCTCTATCTGTCAATCTTCCCCTTGGTCACATGGAATCGCGCCATTTCCCCACCCCAGAGGATTGGTAAGTGCTATTCTTTCCACGTGTGTACAGTCCTCGCTCGTTCACTTTCTTCAGAACCTGGTCCGAATGGCACCCGATCAGTGCTCTTCCCTGAACATCCCCAATGAGTGCTCTGTGTCCCCCACCCCACAGTCAGTCTTAACAGATACGCACATTTATTCCCATGCTCCTGTGTACTCACACTGACTGATAAAAAAAGGATTGGGGCAAGGCTGGGCTTCCTGCTCCCACCAGGGCCATGATGCCACACACACACACACACACACACACACACACACACACACAAAGTTTGGGCCAGTTTTTTCAGCGGTGAATGCATAATTATTCAAATAAATCAAGTATATGATAGACATTTGGTGAATACCTGCAGAAAGGATTAAAAAAGTGAAGTGATGGTACATGAACAGACGGAAGAGGGTATACGATGAATTCATTTAAAAAATTTTCAAGAACTATGTTCATTTTCTGGAGCTCACTTAGCCAAGTTCCACAAATTGGGTGGCTTCAAAAGAAGATAAACCTATTCTACAGTTCAGAAGGCTGGAAATCTGGATTAGGTAGGGCCACAGGGCCAGGTTCTCTTTAAGGGCACTAGATGGAAGATCCTTTCCTATCTAATACAGCTGCTGGTGTCTCCAAGTGCACTTTGACTTGTGGTAGCATAACTCCACTGTCTGCCTCCATGTGTCTGTCTTTGGGATTCTCTCTCAAGGTGCCTCCTTTTATGAGAATACCAGTCATGCTGGCTGAGGGCTCACCCTACTCCAGTAAGATGTCACTTTAATTAATTCCTTCTGCCAAGATAGTATTTCCAAAAAAAAAGTCACATTCAGATGCTGGAATTTAGTGCTTGAGAATCCCCTTTGGTGGGGGGGGGGGTGGGGAGGGCGGAGGGACACAGGTCAACTCATAATAGAACCTAACAGATCATTTACCACAAGTTTATCTTGTATTTGAGAAAACCAACTCAGGAATATTGAGGGGAATTGCCAAAAGATTCACTGTCAATTAATGTTATGAACAAAACTGAAGGATAGACTTTTAGATCACTATTCTTTTCCAATATATCACACCAACTCTCAGAACCCCTTAGCAAATTCTCATTCTCTCTGTCCCTCTCCTCCCCCCTCCCTCTCTGTTCCTCTTCTTCCCTCCCTCTCTCTCATCATTCTCTTCATCCCTTAGAATAAATAGACCTATAATAATGTATGCTTCAGTATACCATGAAGCTAAACTAATGGCATTAACTCAAATAATGAAACTGAGGCCAAATATAAACAAAATATATTTCAAAGACACTGAGACAAATAAGTAAACATAAAAATCAAGTAGAAAATGGGAAGCATGTTTCTCACTACTTGACACTCATGCCTAGCTCCATTCCACCCTTATAAGTCTAATGCCCCTTTAATTTTCTCTACTTGTTCCCATTAATAAGATAGGAAACTTGGGACAGAATATCAAAAGGAGATCATTTTCCAGAAAAATGGACATCGAACCACACTTTCTAGTTGGCATGTAGTCATGGTTAAGGACACAGATACATTCACTCGAGGAGAATAAATAAGGAGGCATTTCATAGTGAATAACCTTCCTTTTATCTCTAGTCACTTCAAGATATTTAGTATGTGTGAAGGGAGAGAGCACTAGAAAACATGTCAAGCTGTCCTACCAGCACCAGATCTGAGAAGCAGGGTGAATTTTTTTTTAACCATTCAAATTCTGTTCCTTTGCTCTAAGCAGTGAATCTAAACCTGGCCCCCAGCCCAGCTCCAACAGTGGAAGATTAGCACGATAACCAGTTGCACTTCTTCCCTTCCCCAAAGACTCATCTTTAACTTCCTTTGGCTAAATCACCAAGTGTGTTTTTCATTTGCAGTTAAAATAAGAGGAGGAGAACTAAAGAGGGAGCAGTTTGTTATAACTATTCCCATTTTTAAAAATCGAGAAAACAATGTTTAGCAATAGTCATTGTTCAATGTGTCTATAAAAGTAGAATAATTTATTTTTTATTGCAGAGAAAGGTTTTCATTTCTTCTAACACCACTTGAAACAGGTTCAAAGTGTTGAGAAATCAGTGCGCGAATCAAAGACAGGGCCAAGGAATTCTGTAAATTTCTGTGCAATCCTGTTTGCCACAGATTTGCTGCATATTTTCCTCTGTCCTTTTGAACTTGTTTCTATTCTGCTGCTCTTGCAAAATATCCTTCTATATCGTTTCAAACCTCTGACAGGGCAGTCCGCTTCCTAGCTCATCGCAAATCATTCCTTTCATAAGAAGGGCTGTGCAAGGGGGGCAGGGGTGGGGGTCCTGGGTAATCTGCTGATCAGAATTGTTCTCTTTCATTAAGATCTGGAAAAGAGACTTGCACACTGATATGATAGTTATAGTGGGCCTTATTTTTTCAGAAAAATCTCAATCTAATCTAAGCTCTTGTATGTCCTTGTATGCCCAAATAAAGATTATTGATCGGCACAGGCCTTCATATCTCCGCTGTTCATGAAGAGAGGACACAAGGAAGTGTGAGTGCAATGGAAATATAAAATGGGGAGATAGAATTCAGGGCCAGAGATCATGTTTGGACTTTTATGTCAGTCTTAATATGCAAGCGTTGAGGGGTTAAATCACCCAGGCCTAGTCTATAACTGAAGGCTAATATTCTGACCACCCAAAAGGACATCATAAACACAGAAAAATATATTGTCATCAAACAGTCTCATTAGTTTTAGTAGTTTGAGGAGCTAGGTTGCTCAGTTCCCAGTTTCAAGAATATTCTTAACCCACCTGGAGACTTGTCAGCACTGCTTAAGAAGGTCCTCAGGGCCTCAGCTCAAATTCAAGATCCTTTCTCTCTCTGAAATCCAAAGGGGGAGCTCATGTCATTTATCTAGAAAATATATAGCTGACAGCTAAACCTTGGCCTGGTGTCGGTTCAAGTATTCAGTTACTAGGTACTGACAAAGTTGTTTGGTGAGGAAAAGACACCTGGAAGCCTTTCCATGCTGCATCAAGTCAAGTCAATAGGTATTTATAGAATGGAATCATACATAGTTTTAGGCTTACTGACTGTTCTCCATAACACCCTAACCTATTATTTATGAACAGTCTTACAATTGCCCTGAGTCCAATGGGACTCCCTACCAGTCCTCAGAGTTCTAAAATCCTAAATCAACACTAAAGACATCTTAAAGCCTCTTGCTAGGGTTACATTCATTAAAGAGTAACAAATAGAATTTTCAAGCAAGAAATTAAAACAAAATCTCCATTTAGTGAAGCTAGGTCCCTGGCAGTAGACTAGTCACACACTGGGCTGCTAAATGCAAAGCCAACAGTTCAAAACCACCAAGCACTTTGTGGGAAAGAGAAAATTTTACAGACTTGGAAACACACAGGGTCACTATATAGTCAGAAGGACTTGATGACAGTTTGAAAGTTCTGTCTGAGCTGCTACACATTAGGACTTTGGGAGTTAAAAGTCACCACCAAGTCTTGTTAGCGGTGCTATTTCCTTTGCGTTGCTTGTGACTTATGGCAATGCCATCTGTGTAGATAACTGTGCCACGGGGTGTGTCCTCTCAGATGTAAATTACCAGACCTGCTTCCTGAAGTGCGTCTTGGTGAGTTTGAAGCACGACCATGTCTGCCAATAGTCAACCTCCAAATGGCTATTTGTCCCACCCACGAAATCTCAGCAAGGGCAGAGCTCAAATGTCATGCAGTTACCACTGAAAGATGCCTTAAAAGAGCCTTTGAAAACAAAGTGCTCTCCAGAAAAAGAAAGGGATAAAAGCAAAGTGTTCTGTTGAGTGCATAGTCCACGTGACATCCTATTCACACACTTTAGGCAAATGTCACTCCTGGAAACCTTGCTTCCACCTTCTGTCATCTTCCCCTTCCCTTCTCTCGGTGGTGGCTGTCAGCACAGATGACAGCTGTTTCTGAAGCCAGCCCCAGGTGTGAGCACCGTGCCATCACGTGGGCATGTTTGTTTTGCCTCCCCCACTAGAGAGACTCCTACTGATGGGATGACGCCATCCCTCTTCTCTCAAAAAGAGGCCCCTGAGCACATCCAGGGGACAGAACAAGGCTTCACAATTTCTTTCTGGGTCAGTGAATGCATAATTAACAAACAACCACACCTATTTTCATTCCTTTCTAACCACGTCTTACTTGAATATCTTCTATGATTTTCCTCTACTTAAATTCTAACCACACACTTTGTTCCTTTGAAGAAAACCAAAGTATAGTCTCCAACTCCTTTCTATTTTAATTCAGGTTCTTTATCTTGCATACTTATGTTGTATTCAGGGGTTTCTTATCACACTGTGTTCTCATCCCACATGGATGGCGTTTGCAAAAGTGGGGATGGACTGAACTCTGTGGAAGCTTCTTTCCACAACTCTCACTCTTGGCAGTCTCCCTAGGTCCCTTTTCTGAATCAACCAAGAATTCTCCCACATTGGAGTGATCTTGTAGGAGAAAGATGGTCCCTTCTACTGCCATAAAGGGTTCCAGTTCCAGAAACCCATAAGGGCTGTTCCACCATCTTCTCTAGAGTTGACATGAGGCAGTATCCACTCAATGGCAGTGGCGGTGTATATGTGTCATTTAACTTACACATACATTCATGCATATCAATTTGCTAACATGAAGCTCACAACTCTTCCCAAATTAACAATCTCCTTGTATGAAACTTTTTCTTTCTTTTTTTTAAGCATCACTGCCCTCTGGTGGTGGGAGTAGGAAGCCCAGCCTTTGCTCTTGTGGAGCTGGAATTGAACCTCCATCCCAGTGGGCCACAGTCGAGCACAACCACTACACCACCGGGGCTCAGCCTTAAAACTTTTTCAGAAGAAGATAAAGCTTAGTTTAATACTATAACTAAATGGTTCACAATTTTTAAAAAGCAAAAGCCTTCAGATGATAAAAAAGACTGTGTCAGGAGAAGAAAACCCCTTCTGTGTTTTCATCTATAGGCCCTACATCATATTCAAGCATTGTTTAACATAGTAATATCATTACTAATAATAAGTTTGCTGGTATAATAAACAGAAAATATAATCAATGGAAAATAGATATATTCAAATGCTACCCATGAAAAATAGTTATAAATTATCAAGGGTTCATGAAGGAGGGAGGGCAGGGGAAGGGCTGACTCCAGGGGTCCAAGTATAAAAATAATGCTTTGAGGGTGATGATGGCAACATATATACAAATGTGCTGGACACAATGGATGGATGGTAGTAATAGCTTTAAGAGCCCCCCCTCCCAATAAAATGATTTAGAAAGAAAGAAAATGTGTTAAGTGGATGGTATTTATCTCCTTTACAGAAAACCACAGAGCCACCTGGGAATTGCCTACTTAAATGCAAGGCGTAGATTACTTCGCATTTTCTCTAGTAAAATTGTAGTTTATTAAACTCTAGAAATGTCTGTAACTGAAATCCCCAGTGCCAAGCATTCTAAACCATTTCTATACCCAAATTGCCCTAGCAGACCTTTTGGCCCAGAAAATCTCTGGAATCTGGTGACTGTCTTTTAAAGAAAGAAATATTTTAAATGTAGAAATTGTGAATAGGATTATATTGTTTATTTTTGTGGCGACTTAAGGTTAATTTAAAGGTTATCAGTACTTAGGGCCAGGAGAGAGTATTACAGAGAGTTCATATGTACATAGGTTTATTTCAAATAAAACATGTTTAAGCATGACTTTCTGAGATAGCTAAGTTTTATTGTGCCAACCTGGCCAATAAACACATGTGGGATTAACTGAAGGGCAGAGAGATAAATGGTTCGCTGAGCCTCGCCTTTCCAGTTCTCGGGTCTCTTGCTCTGTGACGGTCAGACCAGGGTTCAGCTGCCTTAGCCAGTTCCCTGCTTCAGCTTGCAAGGCTCACTTCCTGCAAGACATCCCTGAGGAGACGGTACATGAACCTACCCTTATGTAGCCCTGGGTGCTGGAGCAGATGTATGGAGACCCTGCCAGTGCTGAGATACTTAAAGTACTCACTGACTCGGCTGTCCTCCTGCAGTCGGCATCATTATGTGTGTTTCATGAGTTTGAGGAGGTCTTTGTAGATCAATGTTAAACATATGGGCTAATGTTAGACTTGTGAACTTGGACAGCACTAGGTTGGGATGCTTTCTTAGTGTACACTTACCCTTTATATGAAACTTTCTCTTAAATACACATGAGTTTCTGTGGATTTGTTTCTCTAGTCTATTCAGACTAACACACTCTCAAATCAGTCAATAGCTGCAGACAAGTTCCCCCAGAAATACTTTATCTTAGTCTCTTTAAGGTGACCTTAGGAAAAAATTCAAAACTGGAGCTTCCAGGAAATCTGCTAAGGCAGTTAAATTCAAGGTAGAGGGATTAGCTCCTAAGTTTATGGTGAGAGTTTTCTAGCAAGATGGTGGACGAGGCAGATTCCTGCTGCCTGTATTGTAGTGGGTCCACGTTGGGCTGTGATCGCATGGTTGGCAGGTCAAAAACACCAGCAGATCCATAAAAGAAAGGCTGGACTTTCCACTCCCTTGGTTTTGGATAGCCCCTCTACAACAAAGACACGAAAGATCAAACAAACAAATAAAAAGCATCCCGAAACAAACAGATATTAATTCTGGAACACTGAGCCTCAAAGCAAAAGCCAGAAATATGGATTGAATAAAAGTGACAATCGTAGAGAGAAAGGAGTGGGTGCATTTTCAACTGACCTGATCCATTATGATCATTTTGAACTTTTGCAAACCTCATTTGAGGGGAATAGTATTTCATACTGTTGTATGTAGATAGGGTGGCTCTGGGTAGGAACCAACTTGAGGACATCTTAACCACATTCAATGGAAGGATATGTGTTTATTATAGTAGTGACTTTTTTCTATTGTCATGTTCATTATGTACTGCCACTCCAGCTTTTTTTTAATTGCTGCTAACTTGCTCCATTTTTCCCAGCATTTGATTTGTTAGTCTATTTTTGTTTTTGTGTCGAAGTTGTGTTTCTTGTAAACAGCATATTGTTTGGTGCTGTTTTCTGATCTGCTGCTTTCTGTCTCTTGTCTGGTGGATTTAATTCACTTACATTCAATGCCACTATTAATATGCATGAGCTTGTTATCATTTTTTTCACTGTTGGGTCTTTGTGTTTAATGTGATTGGTTTCTTTGTGTATAAATTTCTGTTCTCAATTCTTTTCCTTTGTGGGTTTACTCCTCCTCCCCCCTTATCCTGTTATTTTGCTTTTTCCTACATTATCAGTTCCTTCTACTTTATTTCAATGAATTTCTTCCATTTTCTTTGAGGCAATTTGTTATTTTCTTCCCAGAAAATAAAGATGATATGTGCTTTCTTGTGAAGTACTTTAAACACGAGTTAAGAACTCCATGATCATATAAATTGATGGAGAAAATGCATTCAGTAAAATCCAACACCCATTCCTTGTAAAACACTCAGCAAAACAGAGTATGAGGGGGATTTATTAACCCACTTAAGGCTGTACAGGCAAAGTTATGGCCAATAGTTCACTCAATAGGGAGAGACTGCACACATTTCCCTTGCAAATGGGAGCAAGATTATAGTGTCCTTTACCACCACTTTTATTCAATATTGTAATTAAATTCTTTTGTGTGTGTTGAAATTCTTAGCCAGAGATTTTAGACAACAAAAAAAAACCAAAGGTGTCCAAATAGGCAAAGAAGTAAAACCCTCTATTTGCAGCTATTATGATTCTATACATAGAAAATCCCAAAGATTTGACAAGGAAAATGTTGGAAATAACTGGATGCGACAAGGTACAAGGTCAATTTTTTTTTTAATCTATCTTATTCCTCTATGCCAAAGAAGAAAGGCTCAAAAAGAAATCAATAAAACAATGGTATTTACAATAACCACTCAAAAGACTAAATACTTAAGAGTAAACCCAATCACAGAAACAAAAGACTTATACACAGAAAACTACAAAAGACTTCTAAAAGAAACCAAAGGTCTTACATAGGTAGATAGCAGCATGCCCCATGCTCACGAATATCAATGCTTAATATTAAGAAAATGTCAATACTACCCAATGTAAACTATACGTATAACAATTCTAGTCTAGATCTCAAATACATTTGAGAAGAAATGGAATACTTAATATAGAGGAGAAAATAATCCCGGATAATCAAATAACTGCTGACGAAGAAGAACATAGTAGAAGGCCTCTCATATCCCCATTTCACAATAGAGTAAACAGCCACAGTAGTCAAAACATGCTAGTACTTGTACAGTGACAGCTATAGAGACCAACAAGAACAGACCAGAGGAACAAGAAATAGCTTTGTCCACCTACAGACAAATAATCTGTGAAAGGGTCAAAAGACATTAAACAGAGGAGGGATGTTCTTTTCAACAGGTAGGGCTACAAAAATGCAAAACAAAACAATTGTGAGATAACAATTTACATTGGCATTAGCAGTAAAGATTAGAAACAAAAGAGTAACACAAGCTGTAGAGGGTTCAGAGAGAGTGGAACCCTCATAGATTGCTGGTGAGACTGTAAAAATGCTCAAGTAGTGTAAAAGGAACTACCTCACACACCTGGGAAAAGAAATTTAATTATGACTCAGTAATCCTTTGGCTAAGTATACATCCTAAGGAAGTAGAGTCATAACACAAACAAACATATGTGCATTTGTGTTCACTGTAATACGGTTTAGAATAGTTAAGAAGACAGAAACCACCAAAATGTCATCATTAGAAGAATGGGTATAGAAGCTTTGTCCCATGCACATTGTGGAATATTATGCATCACTGAAGAATGATGATGAAACTGTGAAGCTCCTCACAGAATGGCTGGACCTGGACATCACCAGACTGTGTGAAATTGGTCAATCATGAAAGGGTGAATGTTGCATCAGGATACTGTAATAAAGAAAAAAAATCAAGATAATACCAAAGTAAACAGAATGTTATGGTTATCAAAGGAAGGAGGACAAGGAAGAGAAGACCAAACAACAAGCCACAGCGTATACAAAGTTCACTTGAGTGAAGGATAGATAATATTCCACAAGAGGAAGAAGAGAAATCAAAAAGGGGGCAGAGCTAGCTTTTGGGGGTGGGGATGATAAGTAGTTTAAGATGCTGAATACAAAATTGGTGATCTGAAAGGTAACTGTCCACCAAATTCACAGTATTTTTTAAAAGAACAGTGGTCACAATATTAATTTGTGATAAAATACACTTAGAGGCAAAAAGTAGCAGGGCCTGGTCACAATAGCTACCTCTGCACTCAGTGGAAGAGCCTCGGGTACATTAACCAAGGTCTAACAGAATTCAGGAGATAAATCAACAATTCAAGAGGGACAGAAAAATCAACAAAAACAGATTAGCTAAACAACACAATCCACCAATTTGACCTCATATACATATGCAAATACTCCACTGAATGATATACTTTATTTTTGAGTGTGCTTGGAACATTCTCTGCAATCAACCACGTGCTCAAAGCAAGTCTCAAGAGATGGATAAATTACAAAGCTTCTCAAACCACAAGCTCTTCTCTAGTCTTCTGAGTTACTGTTGTCAATTTGATTCTATGTGCTACAGTGATGTGCCATTGATGCTGTGAGGACCTGTAGCAACCCAATGTGCGATAGAAGGAAATACTCTGACGTTTCTATAACCTCACAATCATTGCAATGTTTGAGCACGTTGTTGCCGCATTGTTGAGGGTTTTCAGCTTTTTTGCTGACCCTGTAATCTACTAAACATGAAGTTCTTCTCCAGGAACTGGTCCCTCCCAATAACATGTCCAAAAATGAAGGGGTACCTCACCCCACACCCTTCCCCAAACAAAAACAAAACCCAAAAAGCTTGAGAAACAAATTCATCAACACACACATGGTTATAAGGGAGAGGTTTATTTACAAGAGGAATGGAACATTGAGAAAGCATCCCAACTCAGTCCAGTTCAAGGTCGTAAGTCCAATATTAGCCCATATGTCTGATACCAGTCTATAAAGTCTTCTTCAGGCTCACGAAGTCCATGCAACGACGCCAGGACAATCACAGACCAGTGGGTGCAGAGTCTTGTGTATCCAGTGGTGGTAGAAGCAACCCAGTGCTGGTAGGGATCTCTACATGGCTTTTCTGGCTTCACAAGTCTGGTTCCATCAGGGTAAGCACATGTGGCTTCTCCTCCAGCTCTTTCAGTTTCCAGGACTCAGGATCTATCAGCATGCTGTCACGTTGTCTTTTCAGCTACAATGTCTCCCAAGGACTGAGTCATGATTCTCTCACCTCCAAGAGGAAATACCACAAGATTTCCCATGAATCTCAGGAAAAAGCCAGTTCCACACAGGGCTCTCATAGGCTATCTCCAGATTGACAGGCTAGACTCCACCCCCTACTACACTCCCAATCCTGAAACTGACTCAGGAGTAGATGACTGCCGCAATATTGTTCCCTGCTAGGCTGGCATCTGAAGCAGTGCACTCAGTGAAAGCAATTTCACTCAAACCTTGTTTTTTGTGATGACTGATTTAAGGGAACAATGTGCAGTTGTGAAATTTTGCTTCCTCCTCAGGAGAAATAACATAGAACTGCTGTCATGTTGAACACAGCTTACAAGGACAGCACTATGGAAAACACTCAAGGGAACAAGTGGTTGTCTCATTTCCCAAAACGTGAAATGTTGATTGATGACAAACCTTGTTCTGGACATCTGTCAACTTCCCAAAGGACGAAAACGGTGACTTGTAGTGCATTGGAGTTTGTTCCGCCAGGTCAAACTGTTAAGCAAGCTTTGTATTTAGAAATTCTGAAAAGATAGCATAATTGTGTGCAACAAAAAGCCTGATTTTGTGGCAGACAGGGGAATGGTTTTGCTGCCATGATGATGCACCTGCTCATACAGCCATCTCAGTGTGCCAGTTTGGGGCAAAAAGCAGCTTGCCTCTCTTGCCCCACACACCTGACTCACCTAACCTTGCTTTGGGCAATTTTCTTTTGTTTCCATGTATGAAGAGGGACGTGAAAGGATAGCAATTTAATGATGTAGAAGAGGTGAAGAAAATAGTGAGGGATGTGCTTTCAGCCATCCAAACAGATGAGTTTGAAAAATATTGCCAAGAATGAAATGACAGATTTGACAAATGTATTAAGTGTCGAGAGTACTTTGAGAGCGATAAGGTTGTAAAAATAATTAAATGCATAGTTTGGCAAGAAATTCTGGTTTGGGAGGAGTACCCATGAAATGTGAGACTAAGTTTTGTATCCTCTCTTCTAAGGAGCACTCTGGATGCATTTCTAAGATTTGTTGTTTCTTCTGGAATTCATGGTATAGTCAATATTCTTCACGATACCATAACTCAAATAAATTCACTCATCAGTTTTTATTCAATCTTCCTTACTTACTCGCACATGTTTGAGGTGATTGAAAATACTATGACTTTGGGTCAGGCGTACCTTAGGCTTTAAAATGAGGACTTTCCTCTGTAACATTTTATAAAAGTCCTTTACAGCAGATTTGTCCAATGTACTACACCGTCTGATATCTTGACATTCATTTCCATCAGTATTGATTGTGGACCAAGGAAAACTAAGTGGACTGGCATCTTTTATCTTTACTAAAGTTATCATGATGCTGTTATCGGTCCATTTACAAATAAATTGTTTCCTTGATGTTGAGATATGGTCCACACTCCAGTCTTGCATATTGATTACTAACTTTTGGAAATCCTTATTGCTTCCTGAGAACAAGGTTGTCTCACATGTATATGTCATAAGTTGCTCTTTTCTTTCTTCAATCCTCAGGTCACATTCATCTTCATCTTCTCTAATCATTTGCTAAACACATAGAATGTATATATCATAATTAAATCCAGCAGTGTCTTCTTGTTGGGCATTTCAGTAGTTTTTAGGATTTTGCTTTAAAAAATAATTTGTAATTAAAATGTCATTGAACTACCAGTTCTTACCTACCAGACAGATATATTCTACTGGAAATAAGCATCCCACAAGTTGCTAGCAGGAATGCAAAGACAATTCCATGGGAAGAAGAATGTATTAACATTGCAGGTAAATTCAATCCTGATCGAGTAATTCCATTTCTAGGAATTTATTTAAAAATACACTTACAAAAGTACTGTAGTGGACAGGAGGCACAAGTTGACAAGTGGGATATACTGTAGATAAATACTTGTGTATGTTGACAGAATTCACAAAGGGGGTAATAAGAGAGACCATAGACAGGGAAAACCATCTTTAATAATGACAAAGCAAAAAAATGCCTTATTACTAAAATCTACAATACTCTGCTAGCTTCCCAAAAGAAAAAGTCTAATTGCTCACTAAGGTGGTGGGCTAAAGACCTGAATAGAGGCTTCACAAGGGCAGAAATCTGAATGGCCCATAAACATATGAGAAAATGATCCTAATCATTAGCCATAAGAGAAATGCAAATGAGATACCACGTAACACCCTCAAGGATAGCCCAATTCAAAAAATCAGAAAGAAACCAATGTTGAAGGGGTTGTGGGGAAGTAGGAATTCTCATCCACTGCTGGTGGACCTGTAGGTTTGTACAGCCTCTATAGAAATTGAGCTACCATATGACCCAGCAATCCCTCTACTGAGCACATAACCAGAAGAAACAAGAAACAAGCCATGGTTAGACATCTGTGTTTCAGTGTTCATGGCAGGACAGTTCACAGTTGCAAGGATTTGGAAACAGCACCAATTTCCGTCAATGGAGGAATGGATTTAAAATCTGTGGTATACACATACAATGGAGTACAACGCATCCCTAAAAAGCAGTGATGAATGCATGAAGCTTATCACCACATGAGAAAAAACTGGAGGAAATTATGCTAAGTAAAGTAAGGCAAGCTCAAAAGGACAATATGAGTCCACTGAGGGAAGCTTTAAAATGTGAAAAGGAACATCTGCTAAAAGCTACTAAATACATACAAGCCTGGGGTAAGGTCCAGATACTAAGGCAGGTGCCAAACCCAACCCAGGAATACACATGAAAGCCAAATAACAAGAAGGAAGAGAGATGGCAGGGGAACAGGACACTAGTCCACAGAAGGGGAGGGTATTGTTTATATCTCCACAGGAGAGGGAGAGAGGGACCAGACTTTACCCAGCATGCCGAGACATGAATGCAATGGTACAGGCATGAACCAGGGAACCAATTGAGAGGTCAGTGGGACTGGCCCCCAAATCCAACTATGTGAGCACCCCCTCGCCACCCCCACCCCCCACACTCCAGAGGAATGCACTTCAGAGGACAGCACTGAAGCTGCAGCTCAGGAAGTGGGGTACATCTGAACAGGAACAGATGAAGAGGGAAGGAGAGAGTGGAACACAGCCAGGCTCAACAAGCCCTGAGGACAATATTCCAGCTCAGAGCAGCCAAGGCACAGCAGGGGTCATAGGTCCAGCCCCACCATGAGACAGGACGACGTGTCCCTCACTGACGCATAGTGCTAAGGGCAACAGCACTGAGGACATAGTGTGGGAGATGTGTCCCATCTGTCCCATCTGGGATGAGCACTAAGAGCAGACTGGGGAGCAGCAAGAGGAGCAAAGCAACAAAGTCCCCAAGGAATGCCAAAAGTGGACTCCACTGGGCAACACTCAAGGTCAACTGACAGACCTGGAACTGTTTGAGGGCTTTTCAGGTTACACTGTTGTTGTTGTAGTTGTTGTTTTCTTTTTCTCTTTGTTTATTTCTTTGCTGTATTTGCTGTTGTTGATTTATTTTTTTATCCTTTTTGTTATGACTTGTTCTGCTTTGTTTTTGCATGTATTATTGTCTATGAGTGTCTATGTGGGAAGATAGATGGGATCAACAATCCGGAGGAGAGAACAATGGAACCGACTATTGTGGGGCGGGGAGCATGGGAGAGGGAGAAATGGAAGAAAAGGAAGGGGATGTCAACCAACCCAGAAACAAGAGAAGAATTAGTGGCCTAAAGTAGATGGTGAGGAGGGTATAGGATGCTTGGGAGGGGCTTGATCAAAGGCAATGTAGCCAAGAAGAATGACCAAAACCTGCATGAAGGACAAACGTGGCAGTGGTATAGTAGGAAAGTAAAAGGAAATAGAGGAAAGAACTGGTAGGCACAGGACCATCGTAGAGGTGTAAACATAGGCAGGTATATATGCAAATATATTTATATACAATGACAGGGAAATAAAGTGATCTACATGCATTTGTTTATAAAGTATTATGGTAGCAGATTGAGATTGGGCCTCCACTCAAATATTTCCTTAAGGTAAGAACAATTTGTTGTACCACCATGGCATTCTGTGATGCTCACCTTCCCAACATGAGCACTGAAGACAAAATGGGTGCATAAGCAAGTGTGAAGAAAGCTAATGGTGCTCAGCTATTTAAAAAAAAAAACTGTATCTGGGGTCTTATAGGCTTAAAGATAAACAACTGGCCATTCAGTTGAAAAATAATGAAGTTCACATGCAAGAAGCACACCAGCCTGTGTGATCATAAGGTGTCAATGGGTTCAGGTATCATATATCAAAGACTCAAAACAAAAGAAACAAAATGCACATCAATGGGAATGGGGGGGGGGCAGAGTAGAGACCCAAAGTCCATCAGGAGTCAATTAGACACCCCCTGTCAGAAAAGCCACAAGGAAGAGGAAAGCCAGTCAGGGTGCAGTATTGCTCCAATAAAACACACAACCTTCCTCTGATTCTTTAATGCTTCCTCCCCCATCCCCCTCCCCACCACCACTATCATGACTCCAATTCTATTTTACCATTAACACAGATAAAAGCTGGAAACACAGGGAATCCGGGACAGATAAACGCCTCAGGACCAATAATGGGAGCTGTGATACTAGGGGGATAAGGGTAAGGGCTTGGGGGAGTAAGAGGGAACCGATCACAATGATTGATGCTTGGCCCCCATCTCAAGGGATGGACAGCAGACAAATGGTTGAAATGAGACAGAAATTGATGTAAAACATGAAGAGAAAAAGGCTAATTTGTAAATTATCAAGGTGGCATGGGGAAGGGAGGGAACGTGGAGAAGGAAGAGGGGAAAGGAGGAGCTGAAGCCAGAGGCTCAAGTAGAAAGAAAATGTTTTGAAAAAGATGATGACAACATATGTAAAGATGTGTTTGACAAAATGGATATATGTATGGATTGTTATGAGCTCTGAGTGCCCCCAATAAAATAAAACTTAAAAATATAGACTGTAGTGGATGCTGTAGTGCATCACCCAGATCATCAGCATAAGATGGAGCCAATGGGCTATCTCAATGCTATGGCAGTGGGTTATTCTCAACTGAGATTCTCTTCAGGAATTTTTTTTAAATAATTTTATTGGGGGCTCTTACAGCTACTACAATATTCAGTACATCATTTGTATCAAGCACATTTGCAAACATGTTGCCACATATATTTCCACTTGAGCCCTTGGTACAAGCTCCTCTTTAAAAAAAAAAAAAGAAAGAAACTCCCCTTTCCTCTCCCCCGCCTTTTTTTTAATGAATCATTTTATTGGGAGCCCATACAACTCCCATCACAATCCCTAACAACATCAGTTGTATGCAGGCCACCCTTACACACCCATTGCCATCATCACTCTCAAAACATTCTCCCTCTCTCCAGGCCCCCATTATCAGCTCCCTATATTACCCTTCCTCCCCCCCTTCCCCTTGAACCCTTATAATTTACAAATTATTTTTTTCATCCTGTACACTGTACAGTGTGTCCCAACACTCACTTCCCTGTTGTCCGTGTCCCAGAGAGGAGGCTACGTGTAGATCCCTGAAGTTGGTTCTCCCTTTCTATTCCTCCATCCCTCCACCCTCCTGGTATTACCACTCCCATCACTAGTCTTGATGGATCATCTATCCTAAGTTTCCCATGTTTCCAACTTGACTGTACATCTCCTGGTCTAGCTGGATTTATGTGGTAGAATTGGGGTCATGATAGTGGGTGGGAGGCAGCATGGGAACTAGAGGAAGGTTGCATATTTCATAGCTCCTACCCTGTATCTT
>PVJH01029583.1:0-25823 GCA_004026705.1 Nesogale talazaci
ATCACACATGCTAGTGTTTTTCTTCCATGTGGGCTTTGCTGCTTCTGTCCTAGATGGCTACCCATTCACCCTCAAGCCTTCATGATCCCAGGTGCTCTATCATTTGGTAGCTGGATGCCATCAGATTTCTCCTCTCTGTCTGTGTCTGCTCCCTTCTGTCTTCAACAATCTTTTCAGGAGGGTGGCCACACAATAAAATGATTTTTTTCTTTGATGCCTGATATCCAGGTCTTTCCACATCTCATCATGACCACTGAGGACATGTGGGGACTGAGCAAGAGTGGTAAAGATGGCTGATGATACCTGGCTATCAAACAATATGACATCCGAGGACTTAAAAGTTTGAGGGTGAACAAACAGTTATATGGCCCAGGAACAATAAAACCCACCTCAGAAGATGCACACTAGCCTGGGATTCTTTTCAACATTAATAGCCTGTATGTTTAAGATTATTTTTTTTACTCAATGAAATTTCATTGGTGTATTCTGAGACAGTAATTAGAATAAGATTATCTTGGGTTTTTGGTAGGGTGCTTTGTGAGGGGAACTGGAGATCTAATAATAATACATACTAGACAGAAGAAAATGATTGATTGTGATGTCTTAACAACTCTATTTAATATAATTAAGTTATTAAACTTAAGCTATGAAATGCATGATATGTTAATTACATGCCCATAAAAATGTTACAAGGTCATTTGAAAGTGACAGAAGTGTGGTTTACAAATTAACCTTTATCGACTCCTTTATATTACAGACATGAAAATTTGATTGTCCAATATGCAGTTTTCTGTTAAAAATTCAAGTTTTTACATAATAAAAATACCACTGATAGATCTAACAAATATATTATTTTTAAGCTGTTCATAAAAATAATAAAAAACATTTTATTTTAAAAAATTATCCTTTACTGTATCCCCAGCATTATTTTTATTAGAGCAACTCTGACTGGATATATTTTATACCATTCTTACTTAATTTCATACATTTAAAACCAAAGGTCAATTGAAATAAACACAATCCCAAGAATATTTTTTGCAACTAAATTATAAAAGCTTAAAGTGGATTCTAAGCTTCTTTTTTACCAGCTAATGGCCAGCAGTGCCTTACATAAGGCAACGGAAAGCCATATGTAAACCACAGGCAGACTCCGTGTGCCAAGAGTCTTTCTCTGTGAGTTCCTTTAGCTTTTGGATCATGGTAGGGGTGAGAGGTCTTGAAACAGAATGAATGAACGAGCAAACATATTGCAAAGTAGGTAGACGTTTGTGTCTTGCCATGACAAAAACAAGTTTCTTTTAAATGTTTCCCTCTACATGAATGCTCAGATGGGTTTGTGCATGTGTTTACAATTTTCCTTTGCCGCAGCCCAAGGAGTTAGAGTACTTTGAGGATTTATGTTGATAAAGCATAACATTCCTTTTCCTATAACAAAATGTCCTTTTGGGGCTTCATAATAGGTTCTGATATCTGTAAAGGATTAGTCTTTCTATTTTTTGGAGTGGAAAATAAAAGATTGTTATCAATAGCTATTTCCCTCCTTTAATAATTCTCTGCTAATAGTACAGGATGCACTGGTACTTGAAACAAAATGCTTTTAACTGGTCTGTGAAGGTGCCATTTATTTTTCTCCAAATAAATGACAATGAAGTGCCCAATATGCAGGAAACTGCATTTCTTATAAAGTGACTTGAAAATAGATGGCTTGAATATTTGTAGCTTCCCCATGACTCTTGCTGAAGACCTATTCTAATAACCACTTATATGTAATCAGATGGACTTTCTGCACTCTCATTTTGTAAATGCACCATGTGAATGCATCTCCAGTATTGCAGGCATAGCTCACAGGCCGTATAAGAGTGGTTAGTCATTCAGTACTGAAATAAGTGATGAGTCTCCCAACAGAAATCACAATGGCCTTCATATAAGCCACGTCTTTGTACTGTAGGGACTGATATAATTATTGCTACGAAACAGAGAGTTCACCTTTTAAACTGTTTCCTCTGTTAAATTTGTGGCTGAGATCTTTACTTTAGATAAAAAATAAGGGGAATTGCTATGAAATATTGTTTTGAATTAACCATATATGTTATCAAGTATGTTATGGTCACAATTTTAGGTTATATTATTTTCAAAATAGGAAAATTAAAGGTAAGTACATAACTATCAAAACAGAATTCATAATTCTTTTGAATGAATTCTAATTTAATCTTTAATAATATCCAAGACACTTCAGGTATATTTTGAGCAATGCAAATGAAAATAAATATGTAACTCTAAAGGTCAAAAAAGCCTACAAATTGAGGTTTATTATTTATCACTTTAGTTAATTTTTGTTGTTGTTTTCAGGAGCAACTATTGAAAATGAAGAAATAGTACAATTCAAGTTAAAACTATAAAAAAATTTGTTAAATTTGAAAAGAAACAAAATCATTATATGTATAGAATTCCCATATGAAAATAAAATAACTTACACTTGTGCATATTTAAGGAATGTATTTAGTGAAATACATGATTTACATAGTAGTATTATTTTCTATTATTACATGATAAATATCATCTTTGATAACCTACTTATAATTGTTTGAAAAACACTTATAAACAAATAACTCAGCAAATTTATCTAAAGAAAAATACATATTAAATCATTTATCAAATTTGTATGTTTATAGTTAAGTATTTAATTAAAAATGATTAATATGATACATTTAACCAGTAACATTAATTTTTTTCTCTATGTATTTTCAGAATGATAAAAATGAATGGCTGCTCTTAAGGAAAATAATTTATCTATACTCTTTTCTAGACCAACATTATTACTAGATATATTTATATGTTCATTTTATCAATTTTCAAATAATTTCAGGACCTTCATATGAAAACACTCTGATTTTTCAACTAACAGGATAGGTCATGCCTTCCCATTTGCAAATAACCAAAATGAAAACTAGAGTTACTCTCTTTATAAAAAGAATATAATTAAGAGTTTGAAAGAGTCCCCAAAATTCTTTAGCATCTCTTATGCCGACACCCTACCTCTTTCTTTCTTTTTTTTTTTACCTTACCTCTTTCATTTAAAACTTTCTTCCTGCTAGTGAGACGTTTACTTCAGAAGCACAGTTAAGTTTTAGAGAGTTAAGGTCACATATTTTATCATAGGCATAAAGGCACAATTTGCCTCGAGGCAAAAAAAAAATCTATGTGTTTGTGTGTGTGTGCATGCATAAGGACAAAGAAGATAGTGCATATGCACACTGGTTGAATATATCCATAATAATTAAATTGGGGAAAATTGATGTCTAATAATTAAAGATATCAATACTAAAAGAGTAATAATAAATATTAAAAATAGCTTAAAGCATTTTCTATGTGCTGAAAAATGTTGTACTATAATTTAAATTTACCTGATTATTTCTAAACTCTATCTGGTAACCTTTAATAGAACTAGAATTAAAATATGCTTTCCCTGAATCTATATTTTGCTTTATGTTATATTTCAGGTGAGAATTACTAATAATATAGTAAAAAAAATTGGTAAGCAATATTATTATTCTTATATTCCTCACTTTCATATTTATTTGATGTACATAAGTTGTGTATAGGAGATTCGTAAACAAAGACTCATCAAGAGAATGAGTTGATCTAAGAAAATTAGTTTTAATGGTGTGGTCTTGCTTAATACACGATCACCAAAGATATGGGTCCCATAAAAAAGTATGATGAAAAAAATGAGATCCTGCCCTGCTATCAAAAAGAGTCTGGAGCCTTAAAGGCTTGCTTTAAAACTAGCAGCCATCTAAGCCCACATGGAAGGATTGTCAATAGTAAAATACAGTATCAAGAGTAGGACTCGGGCTGAGCCCCAGGGGTGTAGTGGTTGTGCACGGGACTGCAGCCCACTGGGTTGGAGGTTCAAATCCAGCAGCAAGGCTCCTACTCCCACCACCAGAGGGCAGTGATGCCCCCCCCCAAAAAAAGAGTAGGACTCAAATCTTAGGTTAAATTGAAGAACCTTGTTTGCAGAAATCTATGGATAAGAGTCCAAGTCTCTGTCAGTTTACCATACTATGTGCAGTGTCTTGTGCATTGCTGTGCACTGGAAGCTCTGCTGCTGTTATTTCAAAGATGAGTCTGGTCACCCAGAGTGAACATGTTCCAGACTAAGAACAAACTACTGAGAATGAATGGTCTGTACACTGCAGAGGAAATAGCCAGGGAGAATGTTATGGAGCATGGTAAAACATTGTCAGATCTGCAAACCTAGAGAATAGTAACAGAATGTTATGAGGGACATAGACAGAAGATGAGCCACTTAGGTCAGAGGCACTCAAAACATTACTGTCAAGGAACAGTATTCTAAAACTAGATTTAACAGTTATGATGTATATGGCTTAAAACCTTCTGGAGTAAAGCCTTATAAACCTTCATTTGATGGTGAGGCATGGCTCAGAATGGGAAGAAACAGCTGAAAATATCTATTAGCCATTGGAATTTGAATCTACAAAAATGGGAAGGAATCAAAAGTGAAATGGAACACATAAGGATCAATATGCACAATCAGTGCTCATGGAAGAAACAGGAAAGAGCTCAAAGGATGCCTTACCGTTGGGTCGATCTGCTGCCCCAGACCTCTGCAGAGTACTGAACAGCAAGGGTGTGGCTCGGAAGATTAAGGTGAGCCTAACACAAAGCATGGGACTTTCAATCGACTCATTTACATGTGAAAGTTGCACCTTGAATAAGGAAGACTGGTCAGATCATGCATTTAAATTATGGTGCTGGCAGAGAATAGTAAAGTACCATGGACTGACCAAAGAACAAATAAATATATTGGAAGAAATAGAGTGAGGATACTTGTCAGAAGCAAGACTGGCAAGACTTTGCCTCGTGTACTATGGACATGTGATCAGAAGAGACCAGACCCTGGAGAGTCATTGTGCTTGGTTAAGTAGAGGGGCAGTTAAAAAGAGGAAGGTCCTTCACCAGATGGATTTTCACAGTGGCTGTATCCATGAGCTCAAAGATGGAAACAATTGTGCGTATGGAACAGTGAGAAAAGGATCTGGTTTCATTTGATTGTACGTGGGGTCATTATGAATTGTCACTGCCTTGAGGTCATTTGGCAACACCATGGATGGCCATCATAGCCCCAACTCCTTCTGCGGAGTTTCCATTCAGTTGAAGCCTCTATTCAATTCCCTCTTTTTGTTGACCAGCTATGTGAAAAGTTTTCCCTCGGAGTGTGCTGGAAAGCAGTTTACTGAATATTCTCCTTCTTCGCTGTGGATGAGTCAGTTCTGCAGATACAGTTAGGTTATAAATCCAGCATATTTCATTTCCCCCCGATGACTCACTTTTTCATTTATTATAGTTTCTTTTATACTTTGCTTTTTTTTTTGGGGGGGGGAGGCATTTCTGGGTTTTATTATTTTTTTCATTACTTGGTTGTTTTTTGTATCATTTTATTTGTATGAAATTCAGAACAGCTAAATCCATAGAGAGAGTAACTAAATGAATAATTTCGAAGAGTTATGACTAGGGCGTTTAAGAAGTTAATGTGAAGCTAACAACAATGCATGGAAAAATGAAGAAAGTGTTCTAATTGTGATGGTTGCACAAATATTTCTAAATATATTAAACCACTAAATTATGTGATATGTAAATTCTTTATAACTAAAGTTGTTTAAATTTCTAAAATAATGAATGGATTAGCAAGTAGTTTTTTTTTCCCCCCTAGTAATGATGGTATTTTTCTTGATGCCACTGAGTCACTTATGGTTTAAATGTGTGGACTTTGCCAATAAGATTTCATCCTCGGTTATTGTTATAGAAGATGATTGTCACATCTTTCTCGCAAGAGCTTCTCTCACAAACAAAGGTAGTTCCGTCCACCTTTTATTTACCAGGGAAGTACTCAAAATCAAACCACATTCACTGCTGACTCATAATGACTCTGTAGGACAGGGTAGAACTGCCAGTGTGAATTTTCAAGACTAAATCTTTAGTAGGGTAGAAGTCCGTGACTTTCTCCCTCCCAATAGCTGGTGGTTTTGAACTACTGACCATGCAATTAGCAACCCAGAGAGTAAGCAACACACCACCAGTGCTCCGATGTATGCACTAACCACTCTAATTTCTAATACTGATCACTTAGAGTATATTTTCATTGTTAGTAATGCTTTACCTGGACAATGATATTTTCATTTACTTCTAATGCATGTGAAAACTAAGTAGTGAATAAGGTAGAACACAGAGAAATAATGTGTTTAAATTATGGTGCTGTCAAAGAATATTGAAAATAACACAAGATGCCAAAAAATTGAACAAATCTGTCCTGGGAAAAGTATAACCTGAATACTTATTATCTGCAAAGATGATAACACTTTCTCTCATGCATTTTTGGCATACTATCAGCAGAGACCAGTCTTTGGAAAAACAAATAGTGGTTGGCAGATAAAATGGTACTGAGAAAGACTCGAAGTGACAGAGTGATCCAGTGGCCATAGCAATCAGTTCAAGTACAAAATATAATTGTGAAGAAGGCACGGGACTAAACAGTATTTTCTTTCATTGTATATCAAGGTGAATCAGAACTGACTTGAGAACACTGAACAAATATAAAAATATATACTGTAAGACTCAATTTAGTCTGCATTCCTGGTCATGTTTGATCAACTGATATGTATCTGAGAGGAATTCCTGAGAGGTGATCAATGAGTGAACATGATAGGGGGCAGGAGGAAATCAAAAAGAAAAAGAGGAAAGTAGAAGAAAATTAAAAATTATATGTATGTATAAATATAGACACGTACATGTGTAAATATATAAACATAGGTATATTTGTTTATGCATGTATACACTCATATATTTAAAGACAACAGGAAGCTGATGGACTCTGAGCCTCTGCTGAAATCTTACCTCAGTATAAGAATGTTGTTCCAATAATGTGGCATTGTATGATATACACCTTTTGGGATGATTGCTTAAGACATAATGGGTGCATAAGCAAATGTGGTGATTTCTCTGATTAGAAATCACTCAGTGTTTGTTAGGGGTTAGGGGTAGGGGTTGGGTTAAAAAAAAAAGAAAAGAAATCCATCAGTGCTTGACTTTGGAAGCCTGGTCCAAGATCCCAGTGAGTTTTTATAAAGGACAGAAGAAGCGTCACATTTTACATAGATGCCAGTAGGCCATTTCACATCACATGTGGCCACCTGAAGCCAGAGAAACAGCTGTGTGGTGAAGGAACAACTAGAAAAGAGGGAGGGGGGGCTCCCAAATTTGACTTTTCTGGGCCTTCCGCTGGGAGGCATCGAGAGGGTACTGGTTGACCCCATTGCCTGAATTAAGTCCAACGAGCCTTGTCCAGGACCCTCCCAAGGAGACTAGCGTCTCATTTCTAAGACCTGAAGCTGTGCCTGCCCTCTAGCCTTCATGGGCTTCCCACTTCCTGTTGGAAAGGGGAGAGGGAGACCTTGGCATGTAGAGCAACAGTTCTCAATCTGTGGATCATGACCCCTTTGGGGGTTAAATGACCTTCTTACAAGGGTCGCCCATTTCACAACAGTAGCAAATTTGCAGTAATAAATTAGCAACAAAAATAATTTTTTGTTGGGAGGTCACCAAACATGAGGAACTGTAGTAATGGGTCCCCGCATTAGGAAGGTTGAGTACCACCAGTAGAGGGACAGTCCCTAATTTCTGCCTCTAGCTATCTAACAAAACCTGTTGGCACCCAGCTATTAAAAGATATAGTATCTGGGGTCTTAGAGATTTGTAGTTAAACAAGAAGCCATCTAGTAGCACAGCAACCAAGTCCACATGGAAGAGGTACACCATGAAGTGTTGGCACAGATAGGTATCAGAAGTTCAAATGCAAGCAATAAAATTGATGTGAAAGAGAGTGGACAAAGTGGAGCCCCAACTCCACCTGTGAGATAATTGGACAGCCCCTCACGGAAGAGTCGCACAGAAGACATCATAAATCTAGGAAGCACTGTAGCACTGATGAAACACAGAACTATTGTCTACTCTTTTAATACTCATTATTAGGTAATTTGCTTTACCTCATGAATCTTGTTCATCAACATATGCTCATTTGTATAGTTAAGAGTACTCAATGCATGAAAACCAAGATAGATAGAAATAGTTATGGTAGTCATGACTACCTGAGGGAAGATGTGGGGGAAGGGGAAGGGAAAGCTGATACCAATAATTTTATAACACCTTTAAAAGGCAACAAATAGCAGAATTGCATTTGACTGAAAACATTGGATGGTGTCAGTTTAGCAAAACATAAAAATCAATAATAATGCATCATATACAAATAAGGGTTCCTGGGGGTGAGAGAAGGAGAGTATAAAATGGAGTTGAGGGGATGAACCCTGGTGGTGCAGTGGTTGTGTGCAGGATTGCGGCCCACAGGGTTGGTGGTTCACAACCAGCAGCAGTTCTCTAGGAGCAAGGCTGGGTCTCCTACTCCTACCACGGGTCAGTGATGCCCACAAAAAAATGGAGTTGATATCAAAGAGTTCAGAAGAAAGAAAAAATTTTGAAACAAATGGTGGGTGGTTGACTAGCAATTATAAAATTTTGCTTGCTCTAACTGAATTATAAATTGCTGTATCTATAAAAGCTACCAATAAAATATTAATGATTAATTTAAAAGAATCAACTTGATGGAAAATACTTATACACACAAATTACTGTACAGTGAATATGACCTGTTGTACTCTCTTATGTGTACAATAAAGTGGTGTTCCATAGATTTTCAGAAGCTGACTCTTCTACCATAGATAGCAATGCTCCGTTTCTGTGCTATATCATTGTAGAGTGTAATGAAGAGCACTTGGCTAGCAGCCAGGTTTTTTTGCCAATTTTTGTCAATACAAGACATGCATATACTTATATTTTAACATAAATATAAATAATTTCTAACATAAACAATATAAAATTGATTATTTCATAATTTCATATTTAATAAAAAAGTAGCATGAATTGAGACAATGGATGATAGAGTTAATTACCTCAAATGGACTCACATAATGCAAGATACCCTAAATAATAGTACTTTCCAATTTCAAAAATGCATTATAATGTCTGCAAACTAAAACATATATCATAACAGAAATAAAATCACTGCTTACATTAAGACTTCTAGAAAGGCTCAGTGCAGCAGTAGTTTTAAAATTTCTTCAGTTAAAAAACAGTATCGCCTCATGGGAATCTAATGCTATTAATAATAATAATAATAATAAATAATAATAATTTGCTTAAGTTTCTATATAGGAGTCCAGAAACCTAGGAGCAAAAAATGGCTTGTTTGTGTTATTATTTTGTTGCAAAATTATATAGTTGTGTTAGTCTTATGTTTGATTTCACTTGCCAAATCATGAGAATAAAAAATGAGTTTAAAGTTAGTTGCTTCCAAAGTTATGAATATTTGATGATGCTTTAGCTTGTCTTAGTACAATTTTTTATTATTAATATTCAAATGAGAGATTGGTGTCTATATGCAAAAAAGCCACAAATAGTCTCCTACTTGTCAAATTTGAAAAACTCTGAGCATCAAAATGAGCACTGAGTAAAACTAGTAGTGAAGCATTTAGCAAATAGAAATCTATATAAATATGATCATTGTAAAAGAAAATATTGCATTTTTCTTATTCAACTGTGAATACTATTCCTTTTCTACTCTGAGCTTTCATTATTAAGAGAAAAGTTAAGTATTACTTATTCTTGAACTTCATTATTGATTCACATTTTAAGGAGATCTTGGTCTACTCTGTCATCTACAGTGTGTGTTTCTTAATAGTATTTAATGCAATGACTGTGCCCTACAATCTTTAGGATCTATGATTAAATTACACTGGACTGGATTTATCTGTCTATAAACACCTTGTGGTTATGATTATTCTTTCAAGTATTATTAAGAAGTAGCTATTGATAATTAAACAGAACCTGATTGAAAATAATAATATGGAAGAAGGAAGAATTGTATATCTAACTCAAGATTGTTCAATAAACTTAAAGCAACAGACAACTATACTCCATTGGCCAATGAAATCTACTTATTAGAAAATAATATGACAAATATTTTTTCAGTTTAGCAGTAGTTGTAACAATTGCAAAAAATGCATATAGTAATATTGATATACAGAAGCATATTTTGAAAATAGTACTCACCAATTTATGTATTTTTAAAACAACTTGAAAGAAAAGAAAAGATGACTGTATCCTTGAGTAAGTAAACAGGATGCAGTTGACATAATTGAAATGTAAATTACCCTAAATATATTTTAAATTATCAGCATAATTTGGATCAAAAATTTAATTAGTTTTTTCAAAATTAATCTTGGAAATAAATTCCAATCTACCATAATATTCCAATTAATCGTTCTCTCATTCCTATTACTGTTTTTCTTTACTTCTCAGAATCTTCCATTCTTTAAAATGTTTAAAAAAGAGGAAATAGTAAATCACGAGTAGGCTGACTGTTATTTAGTTTTTTTTTTAAAGAAAAGCAATATCTTTGCTTTCTATATTGCTCAATTAATAAATGAATCTTTAGTTGTTTTATTTTGGTGATAACTCAAGAAAAATTTTAAACAATATTTTACTTAAGTTAGATGCTCACTCACATGCTATCAACTTACATATTGATATAAAGCAAATTTGTATTCTAACGGCATTTTAACATGTAATGCAGAATACCATATTTGTAAAATAGGTGCTCTGTGACAATATTTAGAAATATAAAGGTAAAATGACCCTGGCATTTTATTCTCATAAATTAATAGTAAATATTTTATTTCTTATGCATTCTGAAATAAAATTAAAATGTAAAGGAAAACAAAACCTAGTGAAAAGAATATAAAGCACTTTGGTGATAAGAAAACTGAGAGAGCAAATACATAGTTTGATACCTGTAAACAATCAGCAGAAAATTGGCACCAAAGAGAGATTAAAGAAGATAATTAAGAAATTGAAACTGAGTTTATCCATCAGTGTGAGATGTTCTTCCATTCACATAGATTTCTTTTGGTTTCTTGCTCAAGTCTATGATATCTGGAAAGTGGAAGTTTCAAAACTATTGACATTTTTGATCCCATCAACACTAATCACCAAATTTCTTCTGTGTTAATGGATAGGAAGATTTAATATTTTGAAAATGTCATTACTGCCTAACACAATCCACAAAAAAATCAAATTCCTGTAGAGAACCTAATTTCATTTCTTAAAGAATTGGAAAAATTAATTATTTTTTATGAAGAGGAGAGCAACTAATGATAATTAAAGAAATTTGTAAGAAAATGAGTAGGAGGTCTTTCACTCAAAGCCCATTAACAGTTGTAATATAGTTGAAACTACACATTACTGGTACAGTGCTAAATAACAATATCAATGGAACAGAATATAGAACTGGGAAATAAATTCACCCACATACTGACAACTGTTCTTCAACAAAAATAAAACATGTTTTAAATACACCAAAAACATAAAATAGAGAGACATGGACTTTTCAACAAGGGATGCTGGCATAATTGAATGTCCATATACAGAATAATATGTACATCAACTATGTACAGAACCAAACTCAATATGTATCAAAAATTAAAATACAAATCCTAGACCTATAAAGATCATCATGGAAAATATGGAGTAAATTGCAGGGCACAGACTTTGTATTGAATATTATGAAGAAACACTCACTGTGGATTACAAAGTAGATGAGAGAGTAGACTGAGACCTACTTAAAACAATGTACTTATATGTTTCAAAAGTCTTTATCAAAAGAGTACAAAAGGAGTCCACAGAGCGGAGAAAAAAAAATCTATGTCAGCTAAGCTGTTGACAAGGGAGTAGTCTCTGAAACCTATTGAAAACCAAAAAAAAAGAATAAAAAAAGAAAATAGAAATTCCATATGCTTCAGCCCAATTTCTTCTGGGTGTATTTCCTAAAGATATAAGTCATAATATGAACAGACATATATACAACCATGTTCATTTCCACACTATTCACAGTAGCTAGAAAATCAAAACAGTCAAGATGCTTATGAGTCGAAGAATGGGTAAGGAACTTTTGGTTCACATACAGGGTAATAGCATGCATCTCTAGAAAACAATGGCAAGAACTCCAGACATGGAAAAGGTTCTGCTGAGTAAAATTAGCCAATCACAATAGGGAAAATATTATATAAGTCCATTAATATGAGAGAAAAAAAAGGAAAAAGCATCCTGCTTAAAATGACTGTTATTTGTGGAGGTAACATTTATCTCCACTCTGTAATTAAGAATTCTTAATATGTGTGGCAGTCATGTACTTGATGTCAATTTCACGATTAGGATAAAAGGTGGAGTATATAGCCTGTTAATCTGGAGGTAGCCAAAAGACCTCTTTGTGGGCATGGCTATCTCTTGATAATTCTGGGAAGTCTCGAGGTATTTCCCAATTGGAGTAGCGAGACCACTCTCAGGCTTTGAGAGGATGAACTGCTAACAAGACGAGATGAAAGCTTGCTGATAAATCCTGATTCCTGGAGAATGGAGAAGCCAGAGAAGAGGCCACATGGGCTTGCCCTGATGGAGTCAAACCTCTGGGACCGGAGAAGCCATGTGGAGATTCCTGCCAGTGTTGAGATGCTTGGAAGGCCACAGGGATAGCCCTGCAAGTGCTGAGATGCTTCTACTGCTACCAGACACACAAGACTGTTTCAGTGCTTTGAACACAACTTATCATATAGTTTACTAAATATTCTTGGGACACCAGAGGCACCAAGTTGTTATATAAGGGCTGCTAACAACAAGGTCAGTAGTTCAAATCACCAGCCTATGAGATCATCTGCTCCCATCAAGTGTTTGCTTCCAGAACCCCCCTAGGGGGTCTTCTACCCTTTCCTGTCACATGGCTCTCAGTTGGCATTGACTTCATAGTAATGAGGGTAACTGCATTCCTGTGAACAGGATGCCTGTTACTCGCATTTGACTTTTATCCTATTCTTCAAAATAGGCTTTATCTAATTGACCAAATATGTATGGGTTCTTATGTATATATGCAGGGCTAATAAAATAAGTAAATTGTATAATCCTACCTGAGTCAAAAACTACTCTCCAAATGCTGTTTTTTAAAATTCTTTTAGCTACAGCGCAAAAAAAAAAAAATCATCTAAATCAAATCACTGAGAACTCACTGACAAGGCATTTACCTAGGAAAGCAACCTGTTGCCATGGGAAGTAATTAAAGGAGATCATTGAAAAGAGCTAAAAAGAGAAGGTGGGAATATGTTCTGTTCCAGGGTGGGGGGGAGGGGGCTTTTTGAGGTTGATATCTCTTTCAAACTGATTGAAAGAAGTTGAGCTGGGAGGAGCAAGAATGACTCATGGTGAATCCAACAAAATCTCCCCCGGCAGTGATCATCTCCCTTGTAAAACACTATTTGTGTTTTCTTCCTTTCTTTTTTTATTTTACAGTCACAGATCTGCAACAGAAAAAGCAATACAACAAAATCATACTATCTTTATATACATATCAATTCATTTCTTTATCCCACCTTAGTGAGCTCTTATATTGTGTGGGGGATTTATCAGGGATGAAATAAAGTAGTTACAAAATCCAAGATAACTGACATCAAAGGATATAGATCAGTGAAATAAAAATCTTATTTCTCATATTATTTCTTCACAATCTTATCACAGTAATAACATTATGTGAATTTTTGCCTGCATCCATCTCATCCCTAAATGGTTGTCTTTCTGTACTAGAAATGGTAATTTTAACCAAAAAACTTGTAATTTAACATGAAACTAGGTAATGTTAAACAATAACAATATTTTCCTGACTAATTTCATTAATTCATTGTCTTTATTATTCCCAGTAAAATGGAGGAAAACATATGCCAAGATTTTAGAAATGAATCATTATCCTGACAGAGCACACAGTTACCCTTTTCCTGTACAAAATTCTATTATTTTGTTACACAGGGTCATCCATATTTGTGAAATGAACAGAAATATACTTGTAGCTGACCAGAAACTTTCAAGATCTTCAGAAAATGAAATGCAATGTATTCACCTTCATAGTAAAAAATGATAGAGAACGAAAGCAGCAGCAAAATAAAAAATATATATCATGGGAAAGTCAAAACAAGAACACTTGTCTCTAGCAATGATTCCTAAAGAGCTCAAGTTTAGAGAATCAAAGTTAATGGAAACCTGAGGGAGAAGCAGACTACCTGAAGAATACAATTTGCATCCAATGAGCAATTTATGCTTTATTTCCTTGGTACATTTTTTAGCATTATCTGAAGGCAGCATAAAATATGTAATCTTTGATATATTATACATATTAAACATAAATTTTACCCTAGTGCAAAAAAGAACAGAGACACTCTCTCGTTTTTCTTGAAATGTTTACTACAGAAACATGTGATTATCCCTTTTATCTTAACCTCTGCTGAAACATATGCATTATTTTCAAACACCAACTAAATCCTATCTATAGTAGAAGAGGGTGATGTGGTATTGTGAGTTAAGTCTTAGACTGCTAACCATAAAGTAGGCTTTATAAAGTCACCATAAAGATTCACATTCTTGGAAATTCTAGATATGATTGCTAAGGATCAGAATTGACTCAAAGATGTGTATGTGTGTATTTATCAGAATAATGGCAACTGGCACATGCAATTAAAACTACAACTACCAATCTGCCAATAAAATTTGTGATGAACTATGTGTAACAAAAGGTGAGATAGTAAGTTCTCTTACTTGAGACTTAGTTGTCCTTTAGCTTGGTGACATAATGGAATTGTTTGTGACTATACAGTCATTGTTTAGAAGCTACTTAAATCAAAATAGAAATTAAGTAGAACCTTGACTAACCAGGAGTCAGATGAGACCGAGACATCCCTTGGTGATCTGGACAATCATCAGCATGTCATAGTGGCATGCAACAGTTTACAGACAATCAGTGGAAGAACTAATACATGGGAGACCAAAGAAAAGAGTCTAAGGTTCAGACAGAACTACAGAAACGACAATGGGAACCTGACTGGAACACTTATACAATACTAGAGAGAATTTACAAGATTGGTTCAGCGCATTCTGATGAAGACAGACTAATGATCATGGGACCCTAGCACTTCAATGTCTATGAAGAATGCACACAGACAAATCCCAGAGGGTCCTGCTACTCCTCTCTAGACAGCAACCCATTCCCTAAAGCACTCTGCCTAAGGGCAAGAACATTCACAACTGCCATCAAATGGTTAGAAACAATTCAATGGGGGTTGAATTTACCTGGAGTCTCACTAATAGATTTCAGTTTTCTACTCGAATTCATCACCTTTGGCAAGCCTAGTCCTTAGAAATGAAAGCTATAGTATACCATCCAAGGATTATATTTCTTTCTGTCTTTGAAATTCCTTTAACTATTTGTCTATGATGCATTAAATTATTTTTAATAGTAATAGAGTAATAAAACTTTTTATGTTTTATTCTACCTTTAAACAGAAGATTTTCTGGATGAGAGCAGAATTTTTTTTAATTTATATTTTTCCCAACAAAGTCATTACTACTTATTGCCATCTAATTTATTTTGACTCATAAGAAAATCTTATTAATGGTAAAAAAAAAATTGGTCCTAAAATGGACTATAGCAGACCTCCCCATTGTTTCCGTAGTGTAGTGGTTATGACGATAGCTTCACAAACAGACTTTCCCTTACAGAGCAGTCACAGGGAGGAGACAAATCAGTCAGGGTGCAGTGTAGCAATGATGAAACATATAACTTTCCTGTAGTTCTTCAATGCTTCCTTCTCCCAACTATCATGATCCCAGTTCTACCTTATAAATCTGGCTAGACTATAGGATGCAAACTAGTAAAGATAGAAGCTGAAAAGTTGGGGATTCAGGAGAGATTATCTCTTAAGGACCAGTGATAAGAGTGGAAATACAAGGGTAGGTGGGGTGGGTGGAGGGAAGGTGGGGTATGAAGGAGGAACCTATTATAAGGATCTACATATAACCTCTTCTCTGGGGTACAGGCAATGGAGAAGCAGGTGAAGGGAGACACTGGACAGTGTAAGATAAAACAAAGTAATAATAATTTATGAATTATCAAGGGTTCATGAGGTCGGGGGGAAATGAGGAGCCAATGCCAAAGGCTTAAATAAAAAGCAAATGTTTTGAGAATGATGAAGGCAAATGATGTACAAATGTACTTGACATCCAATGGATATTTGTATGGATTGTAGCAACAATTGTATGAGTCCCCAATAAAATGATTGTTGGAAAAAGTGAATTAATCTTTTAATGGAAACAAGGATTTAAAATGTAAAGCTAATATGTATCTCTTGGTCATGCTAAAATGGTGCAATTTACAAGCAGGGATAAAGAAACTAAATCGAAGGATGCAGTACATGGGAACCAAAGCACATAGTACATTTCCTTAGCTATACATTCGGCCAAACCAAACTCTCTGCCATCAAATAGAGTCTGACTCAGAGCCACCGTAGAGGAAAGGGTCGAATTGTCTTTGTGAGTTTCTAAGACTTTATCTCCTTATAAGACTTGGGTAACCTGTCTTTCTCCCATGCAGTCTCTGCTGGTTTTGCACAGCTGAACTTCCCTTTACCAGTCCAACTCTTACCTACAACCACAACAAGCCTCCATGTACTCTCTTTCTTAGTCTTCTTAAAATGCTATTTTGTCAGAAAACAAAATAAAGTCCTCTTGATTGAAGAAACACCCAAGTTCTTTACACTGTCATTGAATTAATGATGATGATTAGAAGATGATGAAAGCATTAGGGTGGGAGTGGTTCATCTGGAATGCAAAAGGAATTGCTCTTTGCTCAATCTTACCGCCGTGTGAACAAACCAAAATCAGACCTCCAAAAATTCAAACTAAACATACTGCCACAACTGACTTTGGTGCTAGCAGCCTAACGTATAACCTACTATGTCCTCAAGACTCAGCCATACCTTGGTGGAGGAAAACTCATCAGCTTCAGGAGTGTCCATTTACTCCAATTCAGGCTTTCCTTGACCCTCTGAACAAACTGACATAAAAATGTGTAAGAACTCAAAAATCAACTAGACTTCCGTTTCTCCTACAGCTTATTACAGTGTTAAGAAAACATAATCCAAAGAAATTAAATATCTATTTAATCTAAAAACTCAAGAATGAACATTTGAATTCATTATATTTTAGGGTGCATTGTTCATGTAGAAATAGGCAATGGTTACAGGAGACAAAAAAAATTTCACATCTCTAAAATTAAAGGAATCAATTTTCATATTCAAACAGATAATTATCTGCTTGAATGTATACATAATGCTGTATACTATTTGCAGACATACACATATATTTAATGTATGTTATCTATTTGTATGTGTATATTATATATTTGATACTCTTTTTATTGATTGTTTATATGTATACACATAAATATGCATTATATATTCACAGAATTGTAAAAACCCTAGGCAATCCTCTAAATATGATTGCTTCAGTTTAGCAGGTACCCTCAAATGATCTTTACCCACAAACAGCCAGGCCCCCACAGCACAGCAGGAAGCATTATGAATACTCCAGATCCCCTCACTTTATCAGAGTTGAGGGAAGTCTCAGGTCTGCTACTGTGTCTACAGTGTCAGCAGTCCACCCCTAGACAATCTCACTACCCTTATAAAAGAAAGCAAGAACTACCCCCTTCACCAGATTTTTCACTATTCACCAGACCACCACAGGGAGAAGCAGTACTTTACGTTTAAGTCCACAAGGAAGAAAGACTGTCTCTCATATCGGTATCTCAGCAATTCTACAGTCTCTCAGTATCTATGTATAACAAGTCACTTGTCTTTGGGCTTCAGCACAAGCAGTCATGCTTATGTGAGTTGCAATTCAGGAGGTCTCAGCAATGTAAGGGAGTAACTGAGAAGCCCTGGTGCTGTAATGGTTACTCTTATGGCTGTGATCCACCTGGGAAGCTGTTTGAAACCACCAGCTGCGCTGCTGGAGAAAGAGAACACTCACTACCCTGTAAGCAGTGCTAGTCTTAGAAACTCACAGCCACCGCTTTGTCCTGTCCTAGAGGTTGCTTGGAGTTGGCACCAACTTGATGGCAGTGAGTCTTGGAAATAAGAATAACTACAAAAAAACATAAAAATGAGTAGATGAGTTAGTCCGGGTAGACTAGAGGAAAAAGTTTATGTACAAAAGAAATGGGACATGGAGAAAGCATCCCAGGCCAGTCCATTTCAAAGTCGTAAGTTCGGTATTTACCCACATGCCTGAAGTCAGTCCATAAAGTCTTCTTACGACTCATGAAGTCACGGGTCAGTGGGTGCAGAATCCCGGTGCTGGCAGGGCACCTCACTTCCAGGGCTCAGATCCATCAACAGCATGCCACTCCAGCTTCAGAGGACTGTCTTCATCAGGGCAAAGCCTTGTGGTCTCTCCGCCGGTTCCTCCAGCTTCTCAAACCCTGCCAGCTTGTCTCGTCCGTGATTAATTGTCTCTGAAATTAACTCCCAACAACTGGGGAAGATAGCTTCTCATCTTCACGAGGGAAATATCGCGAGATTTCCCAGGAGTCTCAGGTGAAAGCCATGCCCACACAGAGGCCTCATCAGCTACTCAATGGCTTTCTCCTGATTAACAGGCCAGACTCCACCCCTACATTTCAATTATAAAATTAACATAAGCACATGACTGCCACAGTAGACTATCATTATAACCTTAAATCCATAAAAGCTATCATTCAGAAGACAATTATGTAGAAGCTACACAATCAACATATCCATGCTCCTCTGGAGATTAAAGAGTTATCCACATGTTGCTGTTATTTATATAGCCATTTAAATATAAATATCAGACATCTTAGTACATCACTTATATCAATATTAGTAAAATGTGAATATATGCAATGTTGTAGAGTAATATTGTTACTCATAATAAAATTGATGTCCAATGTTCACTCTCACCAGATTGATTCCCATTCCTTGTGACCTCACAAGACAAGGGAGCTCTACACATGTGAATGTCTGAGACTGTAACTCCTCAGCAAAAGAAGGCCTCTTAGCTCTCCTAAGAGGAGCTTCTGGTTTAGAGCTACTGACATTGTTGAACAACCCAATCTCACTAGGACTCCTAAAGGTCATATAGCATGGTAGTAAATTGTGACATCTAATTCTTGTTCAATTGCTCCTAAGACATCTTACCTGTTGTAGGTGTGAGTTCACATATTTCTTTTGATTAAGGATTCTATCCAGATTTAATTTACATAGGTTCAGAGGAGTCAAGATGGCATCCCGGTACCACTCACACAGTACTCCCCTAGTTAGATCTGAAATTTCAGAGGTAAGCAGGCCAGTACTGGGAGGACGGATGATAGAAGCAACATCCTGGGAAACCAGGGTCTGTGGTGGTCACGATTCCCAGCCCAGAGGGAGTTTCCAAAAACAGGCCAAAAGAGCTCACTCTGGAGCTCTTGTTATCTGATTGTTATTCCGCTTCTCCCTCCTTTCTAGCTGCACATTCACAGGGTTTGCACCTCCATCACTGTCTAGAAAGAGAGAGACTGTAGAAGACACCCTCTTATCCCTCCTCCCCACCTCCACACACAGCCAGCCAATATAGTTAACAATAGAAAATAAGACACTACCTTGCTGCAACCAGAGTGTCTAGACTATTTACACGTAGCAGAGGCAGAGTCCTCCCAGCTCATGGACCCAGCCAGGAGAGAGCTGGGAGGCAACCAGGAGGTCAACCAAGAAAACTCTGACTTAATGTGTCCCAAACTCATGTGGCTAAGCTAGCCCCTCTTCTGAGGGACAGTGTGGCACAGTCCTCATACCAGGACACCTTGCAAACTCTCTTAAAAATAAAAAATAAAAATATTGAAAAATGGTTAGTTCCAAGGCTGTATTGCTTTTGGTAACTTTGAAAGGAAGCCATACCAAGCTAGGTTCATTAGCATATATTAGCATCACAGAATGGGGAAGCCTACTCTTAAAGTCCTCCCGCTGGTCAAAACAGGTTTTTACCAGTTTGCAGTTTAACAAAAGGCTTTGAAAATCTGTTAAAGGACCACACAATTTTCAATCAGGGAAAGCAGCCTTCCATGTGAAAAATAGACCTAATGACATCGTTATGCTCCAACCCCCTGAGCTACTGAAGTATGTAAAAAAATAGACCCTATCCCCAATACTCACTTGGGCACTCCTGTACCTCTGTCCTACCAGAGGTACATTCCGTCAGATAACTAATCCAAGAACAAGGATAAGCTCTCTCAGCCATATGAGACACCGAAAACATCCCCTTGCCTGAATCTAACCCAGTCTCTGACATCCCACAACCCCACAACCTATTAATTTATAAGCAGTAAATCAATCTATCACCAAACACTGCCCCTACATAATACTGAACCTAGCACTAGACTGACATCATTTTATTGACTGCTGAATGACCCGTCTCCTTCCCCCCCTCATCCTGGGAAGTCCCAATAGTGATTGATTTTAGAATGCACACTTAGGTTCCCAAGATCATAATCTTGTAATTGATCTTTTATGTTTTAATATTTTTCCTAATGATGTTATAATAAATCCTTCTCTGTTTCTTTTTTTGAGCCCTGTTATGACTTTGTAATAGACGTATGCTGCTTTGATTTTAAGAATGATACCATTAATTTTTGGCTTTCTGCTTTTGTCACCTCTTTTTGTTCATTAGAAAAATCCCTCATAAATGGGTTTTTGCCTACATAAACTGACTTTTATTTCTACTCAGGACTGCAACCTAAAGAATCACTCTTAAATTCTTGCAGTCTGATTAACTGAATAAAGACTCTTCTAAATTCAAGGCATTTTAAAATGGCTCTCATTCATTTGAACATGCAACATTTTGGTGTGTTGGCCGGGAAGCCAGCGTGTCTTGCTGCCTCCATCCAGCAGTTGATCCTGGAAGTGTGGGAGCTACAGTGGGGGTGCCCCCTGAATACCAGGTACATAGCCTCCTACTTTCTCAGTCAAGGGGTTTCCTGGGGATGTTGGAATTCTGAATTTTGGCCCCAGTCTCCTCTTTGTGCAGAGATAAATCTGACTGTGGGACTGGTCCTGTGGTCCTTTGGTTTGACTGAACTCTTTTCATTTGCTTCTCACTGGGCTTCTTGAGAAGTTTGGACACTTCTTAATTCCACGACGTGTCTTTTCAGGCTGTCACAAATTTGGTAACTTGGTTTGGTTAGCCATGACTTTATGTCTTTTGTGTGACTTGGTCAGTCTGATTGTTTATCTTTTGGGGAATGCGTGGCCCTTATGCTTACCCCAAATCTTCTGTCATTTTATTTTTTCCCTCACCTCCGTCCCAGTGACTGGATTGCTGGCTATGAGCCATACAGTTTCATACCTGACTGACTGGTGATCAGGGCTTCTTTGGGTTATTCTTTATGCTTTTTACTGGTAGGTTTGAATTGTTGACTAACAGTAGATGAAATTCAATCAGGACAAAGCATTTTGTTTTATTAACTTAAAATCTTTATGTGCTGTCTTTTAAAGGACATTCAGTGATTTTATCCATATACCTGGAATTTAGATGTACTGTGTAAATGAGTTCACCTAGCAGAGTATTTTGCAGGAGTCTTCGGAGATGGATTTCTTTGTGGGTGTGCTTCAGTATTTATTGTGAAAATGAATAATGCTAGCATGAAGGCAAAGACTTTCCTTCAATGTGTGGTCAGACAATTTTTAAACAGCCTATACAAGAGAAATGTGGTTTCGTTTTCAGCTTCCCAGGTTTTCAGTTACCTGGTCTGATTTTTTTGTACTGTCCATTTCCTATTGTCTCTGAAGATCCTTTGCCCATCTAAACTTTCATTTTACCTGCTTTGCAGTGCTGTTTAAAATGAATTGTCACTTTTCAAAAATTTTGTTGGGGGGGGCATCACTGCCTTCTAGTGGGAGTGGGAGACACAACCTTGCTCCTGGAGAGCTGCTGCTGGATTTGAACCGTCAAGCCAATGGGCCGCAGTCCTGCACACAACCACTACTCCACCGGGGTTCAGCCCAAATTGTCATTTTTGTATTGCGTTGTGTAAGAGATTTCCCTGGTCATCCAGTTTCTGGTGCATTATTGTAAGTGACTGTGCCCCAAGGTTTGGGGTCCTTAAAGTGTTTCTTTGTGAAGTCAGCTCTAAAAAGTTATACTTCTTAACTTTTTTTCCCCTTCTTCCTGCAAATTGTGAAGTCATTGCTGCAAAGAAGAGGACTCTTCTACAAAAGCTTTCTCTTCATTTGTTGTACATCTTTTGGGTCACATTTTCTACTAGCTGTCAGCAGTTCTTTCATAACTCAGGGTGTTCTCTGTGACACCCCAGGATCTCTTAGGGAAATAAGAAATTCTCATTGGTGTCTCCAGAGCCCTGCCTTTTTTTTTTCTGCAGCTTTTACACTCACCCCCCCCCCACCAAAAATAATGGTCCCCCACAGGAAGTGACCTCACCCCCACTTCTCATCCCTGAAGAGCAGAGAACAACAGATACTGTCTCTGTGCTCTGTAGAACTCTGTGGCTGCCCCTGTCCTGCTCACTCGCGCTCTCTCTTTCTCTATAAAATTGGGGACATCTTCCCACTTGGGAAGACTGCCAGTACATTTTGTTTGCTCTTTTCATGTCAAAAGAGCTCAGTTGTATTTGTCACAAGGCCCCAAAGCTGTGTTGGGCCTCAGAGGGGTGGGAGGAACATGGTAGGACATGGAGGTAGATCAGAGGGGCAAAAAAACACAAACCTTTGTCAGACCAGAGTGGTCCCCACAGACTTCAGGAGTGTCACATGCCTGCATTAGTGTCTACCAAGCGGAGACTAGGGATCCATCTTTTTGCTCACAAAGAAAGTCCTCTATTGGCAGTCATGTATTCTTGTGTCAATTTCAGGATTAGGAGTGTAGGGGTGGAGTCTAGCCTATCAATCTGGAAATAGCCAATGAGACCTCTGTGTAGGCATGGCTTTCTCTGGAGAATTCTGGGAAATCTGGCCATATTTTCCCCTTGGAGGTGAGAAACTTGCCACTCAGTTCCTTGGAGATGCTCTACCAACAAGACTCAAGGCTAGCTCCCTGTGAGACATCCTGGAGGAGAAGTCACTTGGACTTAGCCTGATGGAACCAGACCTCTGACGCCGAAAAACCATGTGGAGATTCCTGCCAGTGCTGAGATGCTTGAGAAGTCCCAAAGAGACCCCCGCCAGTGCTCAGAGATTTCTATCACCACTGGATGTGTAAGACTTCACACCCACTGGCCTATGATTTTCCTCCTGCTGTCATTGCATGTGCTTTATAGATAGGTATCAGACATATGGGCTAATATCAGACTTATGAACTTGGACTGGACTGGGCTGGGATATTTCCTCAATTGCTCTTGTAGATAAACCACTTTCTTATACACATATGAGTGTTTATGAATTTGTTTCTCTACCCAAACTAACACACCTCTGCTACCTTTTTTAAAGATGCCCATGGGACCTATACTTCTACAGATGCAGAGACCCCGCTAACTTCAAAGTGATCAATTTAGCTTTTGCAACTCAGTTTGCCCCAGATATACAAAGGAAATTACAAAAAAAATTAAAGTGGTTACAGGAAATTTTTATCATAATTAACAAGAATTGCTCAGAATATTTATAATAGTAGAAAGTTGCCTAAAAAAAAAAAAACAAGCAAAAGGGCTATAGTCTAAGCTATAGTAGGAGCCTTAAAAGAAATAGGTCAGACCCCTCAGAAATCTCTGAAACCAAAGACAGTTACAGTTCAGATGCAGAAAAGGAAAGCCTCATGAAGGAACCAATGTGCACATTTTCAGGAAGAAAAGTATAATGTAGTAATACATATTGAGTACTGAAACCTTTGCTCACACAACAAATTTTGGACAGATAATTAAAAGAATGTATAGATTTCTCTTTGGTGGGCCTTACCACAAGTAAAATGTTCCTACATTAAGCAGGTTACCTTCAGAAGTTCCTGCAAAGACAGTGTCAGTCAGAGACCGAATTATTTTTTTCTAAGACTCCTGAACATGTGTTTCCAATGATGCTCTCAGTGCTTATTAATTTCTATAAAGTAAGTGCAGAATGCACACTGGTTTTACCTTCTTCTCTTCCACCTTTATCACAAATTGTTAAATAACATTTGCCAGGACCTGTGATTTTCACCAATGACACTTAATAAACTCCAAAGCAATAGGAGGATGGGAAAAATCTCATTCTCGACAAGAAAGGATGCACCCTGAACTGTACTTTGGGTAAAAATTCTTATGCATAATGTGAGCACTCTGCAGAAGGTTGTCTTAAAGCAAAAAGGTCTTGCTTATCTGTTAATCAGACAAATTGTAGATTTTTCTCCATGGCATGAATAACTTTTGCTAAATATAAAAGCAATACTGAACAGTTTGACAAAGAAAATAATAAATTCTGTAAAGTTTTCACTGATCATAAAACTGTACAAAAGGAGTGGGTTGATGAAGCTGTTGAAGCTCACACACCCCAAAATTATTATTAATAACTTTGTTACTATTATAATGTAGGACCCTCAAGGAAATTGCTTTAAAAATATAATATATTTTGTCATTACACAAATAATATTTATGATTATATGAAATCTTTTTGAGCAAACATTAAGAAATTGATGGCATAATATGAAGGTTGGTCTACACAAAAAGAAGTCTAATAAGGCCTCTACTGTTTACTCCATTTTTTTCAGAAAAAGAATCATGAAATTACAGTTTTGATTCCTAGAAGTTATTTTTTGGCAATTCCTGTTTCAATAGCAAAGAGAGCCCCTTAAACCTCTTTAAGAGAGCATGCTGCTCAAAGGGATGACAGAAAGCCCTGCCCTGACTTGACATATATTGCAACAGTGTCCTGACTACATCAAGTAATATATATATATATATACACACACACACACACACACACACACACACACACACACACATATACACACACACACACATACATATAAAATAATTTTATTTGGGACTTTTACAAATCTTATCACAATCCATACACACATCCATTGTGTGAAGCCCATTTGTATATTTGTTGCCATCATCATTTTCAAAACATTTTCTTTCCACTCGAACCCTTGATAGCAGCTCATTCTCCCCTCTCCCCAACCTCCCTCCTCAAAATCCCTGAATAATTATAAATTATTAGTTTTTCATGTCTTACACTGACCACCTTTTCCCTTCACCCACTTTTATGTTGTATATCTCTGAGAGGGGAACATTTATATGCATGTCATTGTGACTGGATTTCTCAATCTTCCTCCATTTTCCCCTACCCTCCTGATATTGCTATTCTCATTATTGGAACTGAGAGGGTTATCTGTGCTGATTCCATTTGTTGGGATTTTTTATTTGTACCAGTGGATATTCTCTGTTCTAGTGGATTTGTAAGATAGAATTGGGGTCCTGACCATGGGGGGAGAGAAAGCATTAAAGAACTAGAGTGATGTTGTGTGTATCATTGGTGCAATACTGCATCCTTACTGACTCATGTCTTCTTTGTGACCCTTCTGTAAGGAGCTGCCCAATTATTCACAGCTGGGCTTTGGGTCTGCACTCCTCCCACCCCCACATCCTATTCATATTGATATGATTTTTTGGTTTCGGTCTTTTGTGCCTGATGCCTTTTGAGACTTCAAGATCACACAAGCTCCTGATCTTCTTCCATGTGGGTTTTGTTGCTTCTCAGCTAGATGGCCAATTGTTTATCTTCAAGCATTTATGACCGCACATGCTATATCTTTTGATAGCCGTGAACCATCACCTTTTTTCA
>PVJH01029584.1:0-25847 GCA_004026705.1 Nesogale talazaci
GGCGCGCGCTCTCCTAGGCCAACGGGCGGCCCTTCCTTTCTCGCCCGACAGGCAGGCCAGCGCTGGGGGCAGCCACAGCGAGACCCATCCCTCTAGCCCTGCCTCTGCCCTGCCGCCCCGCTTCACCCTCCTCTCCCAGGGTGTCTCGAGAAAGGCTACCGAAGGGCGCTCGGGGTGCCCGTGCCCACGCCCGCTCAGCCCTGCCCGGCTCACCTCGACGCCCCTGGGCTTCTCCATGAGACCTAACACAGCTTCACCAACCGTCACCAGGTGTAAGCAGCCATCTTGACCTCGCGGCTTCCCCCACCTCCCCCCGCGCGCGCGCACTGATTGGGCGCCTGCCTGAGCGGTGAGCCAATCACGCTGCAGAGAAGCGGAAGCGCCGGCCCGGCGCCCTTTCACCCGCCGCGGCCCGGAGCCGCGAGCGCTTCTGGGATTTGGAGTTCTCCGGCCGGTGGCGCGTGCGGCGGCGTTGCCATAGTGACGAGGCAATCGGCCGGCGGCGTCCTCGAGGGCCCCGGGGCGCGAGCGTTTCTTCCTTCACGGCGGTGCCCGTTTGGGCGCTCGGTCAGGCTGGGCTCCGCGGGAGAAAGCGAGGCTCTGCCCTGCGGCCGGGGCGCGGCTCCAAGAGGCACGGCGCCAGGCACCAAGCTCCAGAAACGCGACCACCGTCCCCTCTGGTGCACAAGCCCGGCCATCCGTGCGCCCCTCGGGCGGCCGCTGCGGCATCTGGCTCCCGCCAAGAGTTCCTGAGTCAAACCGGAGCCCCGGCCCATTGGAATCTCCCTGGGAGCGGAGGGGGAGCCGATGACGCCCAAAGGATTGTCTTTTTTTTTTTTTTCCAGGCATCACTGCCCTCTGGTGGTGGGAGTAGGAGGCCCAGCCTTTGCTCCTGTGAGCTGGAATTGAACCTCCATCCCAGTGGGCCGCAGTCCCGCGCACAACCACGACGCCACCGGGGCTCTCAGCCCAAAAGACTGTCTTATAAAGCTGCCCTGTGGTGTTCCAGCAAGAAAGCATTTTTCATTTGGAAAAGTCCCCATAGTTATGACGATAAAAGCGTGTTTCTTTTAATAAGCTTACATGTATCAAAATACAGTATCTGGGCATAATATAGGGTGACGCGTCTTGAGGCTGGGATTGTATAGTGGGTCATCTGTGGGGCTGGCTAATCACAAGTCAGCGGTTTGAAACCACCAGCTGCTCCGTGCAGGGGTGAAGCCAGGCTTTCTACTCCTATAGTTACAAATTGGGAGGTGGGGGAGGGAAGGAATTATGAGGAGCTAAAACCAAGAGTTCAAGTAAAAAGAAAATGTTTTCAGAGGGATGATGGCAACAGATGTACAAAAGTGCTCTGCATACAATGGATGGATGGATGTATTGTGATGAGTGGTGCTGAGCCCTGGTGGTGCAGCGGTTGTGTCCCCAGGGTTGAGGGTTCAAATCCAGCAGCAGCTCTCCAGGAGCAAGGCTGGGTTCCCTACTCCCACCAGGGCAGTGATGCAGAAAGAAAAAAAAAAAGAGTCGTATGAGCCCCCAATAAATTAATTAAAAAATACATAAAGTGGCTGAGCCCCAGTGGCGTAGTGGTTGTGCGCGGGACTGCGGCCCACTGGGATGGAGGTTCAATTCCGGCTCCCAGGAGTAAAGGCTGGGCCTCCTACTCCCACCACCAGGGCAGTGATGCCTAAAAAAAAAAAAAAAAAAAAAAAAAAAAATTACATAAAATGGGCTCAGCCCCGGTGGCGTAGTGGTTGTGCGCGGGACTGTGGCCCACTGGGACGGAGGTTCAATTCCAGCAGTGGGGCTGGGCCTCCTACTCCCACCACCGGAGAGCAGTGATGCCCCCCCCCAAAAAAATACATAAAGAAAAAAATTAAAAAAGAGAATACTGGAAAGAAAAAAAAGTAAATGTTTAGAAAATAAAGGTGGCAACATGTGTAAAAATATGCTTGATATAAATGATGTATGGATTGTTACAAGAGCTCTAAAGGGCCCCCATAAAATGATCTTTTGTACAAAAAAGTGACAAACCAGGAAACCCAAAGGAGTGGTTTTACTGTGTCTTATCAGGTCAGCACGAGTCAGACCTGACCTTGCCGGGGGTGAGTTGAGGGAGACTATCTCAGGAAAGGGGCAGTGGTCCTTCACTGGCCAGGAGGTGGGTCGAGTCACTCCTTTCAATTAGGAACCTGGTCAGATTCCCTGTGATAAACCTGTGTTTAGAATGCCACTCACAAGCTTTGTTTCCCCCAGATTTTTTCATCACAAGCTTTTAAGACAAGTGACATTATCCAGTTCACTAGGGTGCAGGTTGTTTTTGTGACCTGTGACAGGCCATTCAACTGTGCGGATCAGAACAAACTGGGAAGCCTGGAGGAGATTGGGGAGTCCAGAACATGTCGTCGTGCTCAGGAGGAACTTGTATGGGGATCGAGAGGCAGTTTCGGGCCCGGAATAAAGGAATACTGCAGGTTTGTAACCAAGGAGCGTGTGTATCAGGGTTGTGCCCTCTCACTAGACTTGTTCGAGCTGAATGCTGAGCACGTAATTCAAGAAACTGGAGGTGTACAAGGAAGAAGGTGGCATCTGGCTCGGAGGAAGGCTTACTAACCTGCGATATGCAGATGACACCACCTTACTTGCTGAAAGTGAAGAGGACTTGAGACACGTGCTGAGGAAGATGAAGTGTACAGACTGTGGGTAGGGACTACAGCTCAAGGTAAAGGCCGGGATCTTCATAATCCCGGACCAATAGGTAACATCATGATAAATGGAGACAAGATTGAAGTCAAGGGGGCTGAGCCCCGGTGGCGTAGTGGTTGAGTGCGGGACTGCGGCCCCCTGGCTTGGGAGATCAAATCCAGCAGCAGCTCTTCAAGAGCAAGGCTGGGCCTCCCACTCCCACCAAAGGGCAGTGATTGCCCCCACCCCCAAAAAAGATTGAAGTCAAGGATTTCATGCTGCTTGGCTCTCCAACCAACGCTCAGCAGTCACGTGATCGAACGATGTTTTACACTTGGTAAACCTGCACAAGATCTCTTCCAAGTGTTGAAAAGCAAATATGTTACCCGGAGAACTAAGTATGCATGACCCAAGCCAGGGTATTTTCAAGTGCCTCGTGTGCATGTGAAAACTGAACCCTCCCTAAGAAGACAACAGAAGGATCCGTGCACTGAATGATGGTACTGGAGGGGGGTGTTCTAATCTCAGCTAGTGGTGCCCTATAAGAGAGGCAATGCAGAGAAACGGAAGAAAGACGGCCATGTGAAGACACATCTCCAGACCTGCAGCTACCAGGAGATGGGAGGACGGGAAAGGATCTTTCCCTAAGACACCAAGGGTAGCGTGAATGGACAGACACACACGGTTTAGGACTTTTTACCACTGAAACTTGGAACCACCTAGTTTCAGTTTTTTTGTTCCAGCAGTCCTGGGAAATGAATATCCCGGTCAAGAGAAATCTTTATGGGTTGCTTAATCTTTGTTATTTTTATTTTAAGCAGTTTTATTGGCATAATTTACACATCATACAACTGAATAGTTTAACATATCAAAGAGCTGTGCAATCACCCCAATCCATTTTAAGAAATTTTCTTCTTTCTTACACTCGTTATTAGCCCCCCATTTCCCTCTTTTCTGATTATTTTAAAAATATATTTTATTGGGGGTTCATACAACTCTTCTCACAGTCCATCCATACATCATTGTGTCAAGTACATTTGTACATTTTTGTGTGTGTGGGCATCACTGCCTCTGGTGGTCGTGGGCGCTACCCAGCCGCCGCTGGATTTGAACCGCCAAGCCCGCGGGGCTGCAGTTCCACACTCAACCACTTACGCCACCCGGGCTCAGCCTCATTTGTACATTTATTACCCTCATCTTTCTGAAAACATTTTCTACTTGAGCCCTTGATATCTACTTTCCCTCTCCCCACCCTCCCTCATGAACCCTTGATAATTTATAAATTATTTTATCATGTCTTACACTGTCCATCTCCCTTCACCCACTTTTCTGTTGTTTGTCACCCAGGGAGCGGGTTATACGTAGATCCTTATAATCAGTCCCCCTTTTCTACCCTACCTCCTCTCCACCCTCCTGGTATCGCCACTCTCACAACTGGTCCTGAGGGGTTCATCTGTCCTGGATTCCCTGTGTTTCCTGCTCCTCTCTGTACCAGCGTACATCCTCTGGTCTAGCCAGATTTATCGTTGTTTTAAAAGCACAGCCTGAGTCTCGCGTAGAGAATCTGCTTGCCCTGTGGATCTAAGTTGGACTCGGCCTGCCACTCTGCTGTCGTGTGGGCCACTTTCTTGATACAAATGGATTTTCTATACATGTATGAGTGTCACTGGTTTTCTCTAGAACACCCAGCCTAACACAGTGGCACGTGGTTCTTTTCGTGTCTCAAGATATGTACCATCAACAGTACAGCGAATAAAAAGTGTTGCTTCTCAGATCCAAGCATTTCAACAAAAGAGTTGAGAGCCACAAGTTTGAAGAAGGCAGCAGGGTGGGGAGCCCAGCGATGGGAACAGTTAGCACTAGTGGAAATAACTGTTAATGAGGAATTCAGTTGAAATGCGACTGAAGGCCGGTTGCCAAGCAACAGTGACCACTGTGGAACAGGGATGCTTCAGCGCTCCTGGGCCTGGCTCTCAGGCGATAACAAAGGTACCGTTTGGGTTTGGTCTGAGTCATCCCTTTACAATTGAGCCTCAGACAGCCCTCTCCTTTCAGGGTCGAGAGAGTGTCCTCCAGGAGGCCTTGTTCCTCTCTGGGTTCCACTGATCTCTCTCTTGCTTTCTACTGATTTATTCCCAATGACAACACAAATGCTCTAGTGGTCACCTGTCCCATAACAAAGAAATCTCTTGAACCCACCTTCTGTCCCCTGCCATGGTGCCATTTCCTCCTCCACCCTAAAAATTCAAAACAAAAAGCCCTAGGCCCCTCAGAAGACACAGGTGACTTCACCTTCGCCTCCATCTGTCTCCACACACCTAGGAGACTGCAGGTGTCATGCTCACGTGTAGCCTCTCTGATGGGACCCCCCAGGACCCGGGCTCCCTCGCAGAAGCGTTGCTGACTACCCCATTCTTCCTGAAACGCTGTCCTGTCTTGGTTCTCTTTGGGCTCTCCTCCTACCTTACTGGCCAGTCTTCTCTCCTTTTCAAGGCTTTTCTCCAGACTCCTCACCTGAAGCGAGCGCTCCCATTCTCATCTTTGCCCTCTGAGCCGCAGCCTCATGGACTCACCTGTCGAGAGGACCGCTCAACCTGACCTCCTAAGACCCTCAAACAGAAGACTCATGCCCTTCCTCCAAGCCTGCCCCTCTCCAGGATGTCCCTCACTTCAGTAACCTGACGCCACCAACAAGCCCTTCCGTCTGGGGTGGTCCGCAACGCCTCCGCCTTTATCTATCATTCGTCAAACCACCAGAAAATCTCAAATCCCCAACACCGGCGCACACTCCCCTCCTGTCGCCATCGCGGCCGTTGCAAAGCAAAACCCACTGCAAACCCGCTGTCCTCCAGCTGCTTCGGATTCACACTCCACCAGGGGTTCCCAAGGCTGGACAAGTTTCAAATCCTGCGCCACGAGGGATCCCTTTCCTGGCACTGGCACTCTCCCCCCAAATAAAACAAACCCCTTGCCCTGCCCTGAATGCCGCGTCACAGGGCCCGGGGGTGGGGTGGGAATCCAGCCCCGGGGGTAAAATCCCCGGGGGTTAATTGAAGCGATCTGGTGGGTCACCATTCGGACTCCAGGCCGGTGCGTCCTCTACCCTGCCGGCGTTTGGGAGAAAAACCCCGCTTCCCCAGCGCCCTGCAGACCCGTCGCAGCGGCCACGACGGCGCACGCGTCCTGGGACCCGGAGCAGGCCCGAGGGGGCTGAGAACCCGAGTCCTCCGCCCCTCGGGGGTGTCGCAGCCAAACGGCGAGGGGAGGGAACCGGGAGCGCGCGTCACGTGGCCCGGCGATCACGTGACGCCCCGCCCCCGCCCCCGCGCGCGCGCCGCCGCAGCCCGCCCAGCGCCAACCGCCGGCCGCCCCCGCGTCCGTCTCCGCGCGCGCGCGCACGTACGCGCACGTACGCGCACGCACGCGCACGCACGCGCACGCCCCCGCCCCGGCCGAAGGCTGCGGCCCGGCGCGTGCGCGGCGCGGCGCGGCGCGACTCGACGCGGCGGCCGGAGCCGGCCCGAGGGCGGCGCGGCTCGCTGCCGCCACAGCCCGACAGCCGGGCGGCCTGGGGCCGTCGGGGGCGTCCGCGGCGGCCGCGTCGAAGGGAGGCGCCGCGGCACCCGGAGCCCGAGGTCCGGAGAACTGTTGAGTTGGGGGGCCGGCCGGGGGAGGGCCCTCGCGCTGGGGTGGCGCCCCGGGCTGGGGGCGGGGCGGCGGGGCCCTCCCCCTCCCCACCCTTCCGGAGGTGGGCCGTGCCCCGCCAGAACAGTTAGCAGCGTGCTGGGCGCCGAGGGGCGTCTTCGGGACCCGCGGGGGGCCCCCTTGCACCCACGGCTCGGCGGGCAGCCCCGAAGGGGACCCCGCCCTCCCCGAGGCGGCCCGCCGGGGAGCCCGGGACGTTTCCTTCGCGCGCAGTGGACCGCGCCGGGCTCGGGGCGGGGGGGGGGGGGGGGGGGGGGGGGGCGGGGGGCGGAAAGCGAGGTGTACTGGAAGCCCGCTTTGAAAAGTGGTCAGTCTCCGGGGGAGACCCCGGGGAGAACACGCAGGGTACCCCGCGGGCACGCCTCCTCCGTACGAGTGGGGGGGGGGCGTGGGAAAGGGATTCATTAGCTGATTGAGGAGGAGGAGTTTGCAAGGTCAGGAACGTTGTCCTGTGGAATGCCTTTCCACCAAGCGTTGTGACTTAGCCTCCTCGGAGAGATGAGACGGTCACGTGCTCGGGGGGCCCCTAAGGGCGCCATGGGAAGCGTGGCCACGGAGCGGGCCCCGGGTGTTTAAGACGCCAGGCCGCCTTGACTGAACCCAAAGAAAGCGCCCCCTGAAACTGCGAACAGCCCTGATTTCATCGGCGGCGCATCCAGCCTGTCGACGCAGATCCCCCTGAAAAAGATGGCCCTTCTTCCTCCCCCACCAGCCTTGTCCTAGCCACCCAGGTCGCCGTTAGTGCGGGCTGCGGGTGGGGATAAGGGGTAGTGCTTTGCACTCGTTGGAGGCCAGAACCGAATAGGTGAAGCGGTGTAGGGACAGTCGAAACCGGAAGGTAGTTGAATCTGGGTGGTTGGATTGTGAAAATGCCATGGGAGTGTTTTGGGGTTCTGAGTAACCATCTGAAGGCATCCGTGACAAACAATAATTTTCTGTCCTTCCCATTGACAGGTCTACCTCCTAGCAAATTATTGGAAAGAACATGAGAAATGTAAGTAGGGACTTTGGAGTATTAGTTAAAACAACCAGGCTTGTCGGTGTATAGGATGAGGGCAGTTAATTTGGTGGTAGCGTTTTCTGGAAAGGGTAGAGTGAACCGCCAGGTACTTGGGTCAGATGGCTCCGTTTGGAAGGGTATATTTATGCATAAGGGATCCTGGTGGCTTAGTGGTTAAAGGCTTGACAGCAAACCCAGGGGTCGCAGTTCTAACCCATCAGCTGCTCCAAGCGTGGACAGACCTGGCAGTCTGCACCTGTAAACATGTGGCAGCTTCATGGGGCAGTTCTACTCTGTCCTGTCAGGCTGATGTGAATCGCTTTGTCGTCACATGCTCTCCCCCTGAGCTAGACTCCCTAAATCGCTTTGACCACAGGAGATTGTATAATACATGCAGAGAGGGGACCCAGAGGTCTACATATACACCAAGAAGTACTCCTCCCCTCCCACCCCCCAGCCACTGTGGGACTGTGAGGATTGACTGGAAGCACCTAACCGCAGTAGGACTACGAAAGGGAGCAGGGGGCTTACCTTTCCTAACCAGGTGTTGAGTGGCGTGCCCTCATTGATTCCATGAATGTGTGTACCCTCACAGCACAAGGCAGGAGGAGTTCTTCCCCTTTGTAGAAAGGAAATGGAGCGTAGGGAAGTTGAGAAAAACGGCCTCTGCAGAAGCTGGGAAGACACAACTGGGCTGTCCTTGTCACTCTGCCACTGCTATTTTGTCATTGCTGATCCAGTTTTACAGCAAAAACATTGGATGAACCCCTACTTCAGCCAAGTGCTTTTTTTGTTCGTTTGTTTCTGTTTTTTTGGGCATCACTGCCCTGGCGGTGGTGGGAGTAGGAGGCCCAGCCTTTGCTCCAGGGAGCTGGAATTGAACCTCCATCCCAGTGGGCCGCGGTCCCACGCACAGCCACTACGCCACCGGGGCTCACCCCCAGCCAAGTGCTTTTGAGTGTCTAATTCGATCCTCTTGTCAGCCCTCCAGACCTTTTGCACCTTGGAGCCAGTCACTTCAAGACCAAGGCTTCAAAGAGTTCCTGGGACAGTTTCATTATCATGTAATTCCATTTCTCCATCAACTTAGAAAATGAACCCCCCCCCCCAAAATAAAACAAAAAAGCACAACCCCCCCTCGTGTTATTATACGTAAATTAGTTGGCTTCCTCAGACAGAATAGGAAGATATGCATTTATAAAAATCCATGGTGGGGGCTGAGCCCCGGTGGAAGTAGTGGTTGTGCGCAGGACTGCGGCCCACTGGGCTGGCGGTTCAAATCCAGCAGCAGCTCTCCAGGAGCAAGGCTGGGCCACCTACTCCCACCAGAGGGCAGTGACGTCCCCACCCCCCCAAAATAAAAACAAAAAAATCCATGGTCATCTGATAGTCCTAGGAGATAGCAACAACATTCCTTGAACACAGCCCTATCGTCTCAGAGCCCCTGGTGGGTTAGTGGTTCCGAGTGGGACTGTTAACTGGAAGGTCAGCAGTTGAAAACCACCAGCTCCTCTGTGAGGGAGAGAGACAAGGCTTTCTACTCCCAGGAAGAGTTACAAACGAGGAAGCCCCAAGGGACAGTTCAACCTGGGCTCAGAGCACCACCGGGAGCCGGCCTCAACTCCGAGGGGAGTGAGTTGAGTGAGGTTCTCTCAGGAAAGACGGGGCCCTGGTGGTTCCGTGGTGGGATTCTCTCCTTTCAAGGACGAGCTTGGTGTGATTAGCAGTCGAGAAACCTGGGCGAACGCCACCAGTCTGTCAGTGGCAGCGTACATGTCACCGTGTTGCTAGACAGGTTTCATTGGCGCTTCCAGACTAAGACAGACTAGGAAGAAAGGTCTATTGATCCACTTTAGAAAATGACTCATTGAAAACTCAATGGAACATGAGTCGGGCTGACTCCATGGCCGCCAGCAATACCACCTGGATACAAAGCAAAACTGTGGGTCTTGTGCGACACATTGAACTGTGAGCACATCATTTCCCTTCACTGACGACAATTAAGTTGAAAAGAGCACACACTTTATCACAGGAGACTAGTAAGAAATGCACACAACTTTGATGAATGGAACTAACCATTCATCAGACTGGTGCATCTGTTGAGTGTTACTTATGAAAAAAAGACCTACTAGAAATTCCCACATGTCCGGTGGGAAAGGTGGTTGACTGATGTTTTAAAGACCTCCACGTTTTGGATTAAAGTTTTGGATTAAAGGAAGTGGTGACAAAGGAAGCTTTCAATCTTAATCATCCTCCAACTCGTAGTGATTACATCTTTTTTTAAATTTTAAAAAAAATTTTTGCCTTTAGTGGCAGAAGCAGATGTATAGAGAAGGAGAGCAGGTCGGTGTGGCCTGAGTCTGGAAGTAGTACTGGGTCTGACCGCACATGAGGAGGGGGGATCTTTGTGGAGTGATGAGGCCCTCCTGGGACTGGGTTGTAGTAAGGGCTGCACCACTGTGAGTGTGGTAGAAATGGTTGAATTATACACATAAGTAAAAGTAGGGGCTGAGCCTTGGTGGCGTAAGTGGTTGAGTGCAGGACTGCGGCCTGTGGGCTTGGTGGTTCAAATCCAGCGGCAGCTCTCAGGAGCAGTGCTGGGTAGCTCCCACGACCACCAGAGGGCAGTGATGCCCCAAAACAAAAAAAAAATAGGTAAAAGTCCTGGAATGTAAATTATACCTCAATTAAAACTGTTGAAAATAAAAATCTTTTGTGTTCTCCCATCACATACCAAGTTACGGTGAAATGAGTTCCTTTCTGTGACCTTTTAATTTGATTCTTTGGGAGAATAGCTTCAGAAATATCTCCCCTAAGCCTTCAGGAGTCACCATTCCCTTAGTTTCTATCCTAGAGGGTTTTGTTTGTTTGCTAAACTTTTGTCCAAGTTGATGGACATTTCCTGGGCAAGTTATAGAAAAATAGACAAACGTACTTGGCTTTTTGTCTAGCCTGAGCGGCAGCCTTCCCTATCATAATATATATCTTATAGGAACTCATGGATAAACTGCAAACAAGATGAGTTGTAGCCTACTAGGTAAAGTAAGTATCTATGGTGTACTGCAAGTAGATTGGTCCGTTCATGGCCCTGGTGGGAGTACCATGCCTCAAAATTGATAAAAGAAGTTTGTGCATTTAGCAGCCAGCCTCCCAGAGGAATTTTAAAGATAGGGGCAGAAAGAGATGCAAAAGGAAGAAAGCAGACGAGAAGAAGGAATCGTCTATTACAAGCATTGTAGTACAGGTCAGGAGCGGTAACACTGAAGACAGCCATTGTCTTGGAAGGGGCAATCAAGCCCAGACGGGACCCTGCTGCACAACTGGTGAGCAAAGAGAAGTTTATCTTGAGAGCGCCAAGAGGAGACAACCTGCCCGGTCCTGGAGAGGAGGCCCGCCCTGGGGGCTGAGGGACTCAGAGAGCTGTCCTGTGCCAGAAGAAGAGAGATTTTGCCTATATGCTTCTTGAGTTAGAGCCTGATGATCCGAGTTATACCCTAGTCCTTAATAAAAGACTTGGCTACAAATTTATGACTTGTGAGTTCTGTGGGGCTATTGCAACAGGTTATCAAACCCAGTAGAGAAGCAGAGCCTTTCAGGTGTGTCACAGTTGGTTAAAAAATAAAATGGAAAAGAGGTTGGAGAATGTGGGCAGTAAATATGTGTCTGACTTTGACCTCGTAGGGTCCAGTCTTGATTCAGTTTAACCCCCTGAGGTAGACAGGTTCTGATGTTACTCTTTCTTCTACTCTCACCATTTTGTAACCACGAAGGGACTGTGTATTCTGAAATGTCGACCTCTCCTACTCTCTTTGGTATACCAGTTCATACTCTGAGCCCATTAGAGATGGGGTCACATTTCAGTTAAAGGCTCTGTCATCTTGAGACCTTCTTTTTTGGGGGGGGGGGCATCACTGCCTCTGGTGGTTGTGGGCGCTACCCCATCTTGAGGCCTTTATGTATGCAACCCTTCACTTGGACACTCTTTCCTGTCTTTGTCTACCTGGGAACTCAGTTCTACCTTGAAGACACAGCTCAAAAATCTCATCCTCCAAGGAACTCTCCCAAAAAAATTTAAATGACATTGCTGATGTTTTTAATTTATACATTTGGCACCATCACTAAGCCCTCACCCTCTGAATTGTGATCAGTTATGTAATATGGCCTTTCTAGCGATAATCTCTTTTGTGATGCATTGTAAATTCTAGCCTCTACCCATGGTAAAATATTACAAGAAAAGGTGCAAAAGCCTAGAGTTAAAACCAAAAAAGAACACGCTCAGCATGTCAGAAACTGAAATTACTCAAGAAGAATCGAAACCTTGAGTTGCAATATTGGAAGATTCTATGGACAAAATATTGGATGCTACAGGAAGCATCCAAAGAAGATATAATACACAGCCACTGTACCAAAGATAAGTAGGTGACATTCCAACCAGTTTAGTTAGGTAGCACATGAGCTAGAAGCAATGGTGCTAAAGGAAGAAGTTCAAGTTCCACTGAAAGCATTAACCAAAATCAAAGCTTCAAGGCATTGATGGAATACCTATTGAAATTTCCGAACAAGCTGCTGAAGCACTGGAAATATTAACTTGTCTATGCCAGGGGATTTGGAAGACAGGTAGTTGGCCGACTGCCATATTTGTACACATTCCAAAGGAAGGTGACCCAAGAGAAAACTCAAATCACAGAACAATATCAGTGATATCACAAGTAAAATTTTCCCCAAGAGCTAAGGGTGATTGCAGCAATATATTGATACAGAGTTGCCAAAAGATGCTGAAATAGGGATATTGTTGCTGATGTCAGATACCAGGAAGAAGTTTACTTGTGTTTCATTGTACCCAAGGCATTTGGCTTTGTGAATCATAACAAACCCAGAGGGGTTCCTGGAGGAGGAGAGGACTACGAATCCTCCCATGAAGAAGATTACAGCAGTCGTCTCCAGTTACTTTAAGTGACTGAAGAAGAAAATAGAAATAAAGAAGAAACAACAGCCCTGGTGGCACAGTGGTTGTGTGCGGGACTGCGGCCCACAGGGTTGATGGTTCAAATCCAGCAGCAGCTCTCCAGGAACAAGGCTGGGCTTCCTACTCTCAACCAGGGCAGTGATGCAAAAAAAAAAAAAAAAAAAAGATAAGTCACAATTCAAGAACTCAGAAATACCTTAAAGGAACATTCTGACAAAATGAGTGAGAAATTAGAAACAATAAACTTCAATAATAAAGAACTAAAAAAGGCAAACGCCAAGCTATCAGAACTGGACAACATTGCAAAAGAACAAAATAACAGCACTTAAACAAGGAACAGTGATTTTGAAGATAAATCTCTCAAAAACAAAATACAAGAAGACCAAGTTGTAAAAATGACACCAAAAGACTCTAAAAGAAACCTAGCAACGTTATGGGACACCACCAAAAGAGGCAGCGTAGCTTGATATACAAAGTTCTAGGACAGAAGAAATAATAACTACTGATAAAATAGTTGATGAAATATTAAGGGAGAAGTTCCCTAACATCATGACAGATATGAAATAATTATGCAGGAAGTTCAAAGAACTACAACAGAATAGACTTCCAAAGGAAATCACCTTGATGTATAATGATAAAAAATTCCAATATTAAAGAAAAGGAAACAATCCTGAGAAGAGCAAAGCAAAAAGAACAATTATATATAAAGGCCAAGTGATCAGGACAAGTTCAGAGTTTTGTGCTGAAGCCATTCAGACAAAAGGATAATGGAGTAATATACTCAAAATTCTGAAAGGAAAAACACTGAAGAATAATATCGCCCACTGAGAATCCTATATCCAGCAAAAGTATCCCTCAAATGTGAGGGAGAAATAGCATAGTTAAGGAAAAACTAAAATTTATAAAAACGACCACCTTTACAAAAAATATTTAAAGGGATTCTCTGGACAGAAAAACCTATAACAGCAGCCTAAAAACATCAGAAAATAAATTATTTTGAAGAAAACAATTCTATGCAATATTCAATGTGAAATGAAACTGAGTTAAAATGCCGAAGCATATACAGCATTCCACTATGAAAATGATAAAGAGCAGAGGGAACTGAATAGACAATAAGTCAAAAAGAACATATCAAATCATTCACAGAATACAAAAGTTTTGAAGTTGAAAATCACGAAATACAACCTTTAAAGAAAAAATTAAAACCTGAACCAAAGAGGAAAACCATGTAATCGAGACAGCCAATAGACAAAAAAAATTCAGGGCTGAGCCCCGGTGGCGTAGTGGTTGTGCGTGGGACTGCGGCCCACTGGGAGGGAGGTTCAATTCCAGCTCCACAGGAGCAAAGGCTGGGCCTCCTACTCCCACCACCTGAGGGCAGTGATGCCCCCCCCCAAAAAAAAGAATTGCACCTTGGATAAAAAGATAAACAAACTGATAAAGGATGGAAAAAATCAAACTAAGCAGGCAGAAGAAAAACTGGAATAGCAATATTAATCCCAGACAAAATAGACATCAAAGTTAATGACTAATGAGATACAAAGGTCACTATAATTATGAAAGCTCTAATTGAGCAAGAAAGTATAAACATAATTTATATGCACCAAATGAAAGCACATCAAAAGACATTAATCAAGTTCTTACAGAAACGAGACAAATTGATCATAATGTAGTACTAGGAGACTTCACTTTCAATTAAAGATTAACAAGAAAGAAGAACAAAGATACAGAAAAATTAACCCAATCAACTTAATCTTAGGTATATATAGAACACTCAACAAAAATTCATTTCATGGCAACATGTACAAATGTGCTTGGCATACAATGGATGGATGTATGGATTGTGATAAGAGTTATATGAGCCCCCAATAAAATAATTTTAAAAATTTATTTCACTTTCTTCTCTAGCACCACGGTACTTATTCTAGAATAGAATATATTTTGTTTTGGGTTTTTTGTTTTTGTTTTTTGGGGTGGCCTCTCTGCCCTCTGGTGGTCGTGGGAGCTACCCAGCGCTGCTCCTGAGAGCAGCCGCTGGATTTGAACCTCCAAGTCCGAGGGCCGCAGTTCGGCACTCAACCACTTACACCATTGGGGCTCAGCCCAAATAGAATATATTTTACATCATAAAGCGTTAATCAAAAAATGTGAAAAACATCTTTTGAGATCATAGTGCCGTAAAATTAGAAATCAATCATAGAATAATCAACTCCAAAAATCCAGCTACGTGAAAATGGAACATTTTATTTAGGAACTGTCGAGTTATCGAAGAAATAAAGAGCACAAAAAATTCCTTCAAACACGGGGCTGAGCCCCGGTGGCGTAGTGGTTGTGCACGGGACTGCGGCCCACTGGGACGGAGGTTCAATTCCAGCTCCACGGAGCAAAGGCTGGGCCTCCTACTCCCACCACCGGAGAGCAGTGATGCCCGTAAAAAAAAAAAAATTTCCTTCAAACAAATGAGAACAAATATATCAAAACCCTTGGCACGTGGCAAATGCAGCACTGTAAGGACCGCTTATAGAAATAATCGCACACATCAATAATGTAGAAAGAATTAGATTAATAGATGAACTACAACAATTGGAAAGAGTCCATCAAAACCAAAAACGATCAAATACTAGAAGAGGAGAAATAAGAGAAGGGCAGAATGAATCAGAAAAGTTAAAAACTATAGAAAAATCATCAAAATGACAAGAAGTTGGTTCTTCAAAAATTAACAATATTGATAAACTACTGGCAAACCTAATGAATGAAAAGAATGAGACAAAGCAAATTATACAAATTATACAAATAAGAAATGAATGGATGATACAACAAAACCAAACGATAAAAAACAATTGCACAGTATTATGAAAAATTGCACTCCAACAAATTTGAAAATTGAGAAGCAAATACATTTCTAGAAATGCATTAGTTATATAAATTGCCCCAGAATGATGTAGAAAATCTCAACATGCCTATAACATGAGAAGAAATAGATCTAGTCATAAAAAAACTCCCAACCTCAAAACATCCCAGTTTAGATGCTTTCACCTTGGGGTTCTATGAAACTTTTATAGAAGATTTAATAAACACCAACTGTATACAAATTATCCCATGATATATTTTGATATCTAAGCCAGGCAAAGACATCACCAGAATTGAAAGTTACAGACCAGTCTCTCCAGTGAACCAAAATACCATGTCTTCAATAAAATTCTAGCCAACAGAATTCAACAAAGCATAAAATAATCACAAGTAGGATTCATAACCAAATATGCAAGCATGCTTTAATATTAGAAAATAAGGGGCTGAGCCCTGGTGGCGTTAGTGGTCGAGTGCGGGACTGCGGCCCACGGGCTTGGCAGTTCAAATCCAGCGGCTGCTCTCAGGAACAGCACTGGGTAGCTCCCACGACCACCAGAGGGCAGTGATGCCCCCCCCAAAAAAAGAAAAATCATGACTAAAGGAGAAAAATCATGACTAAATGCATGTAAAAAATGTATTGATAAAATTCAACATCCATACAAACAAAATTCAACATCCATTTCTGATTAAAATAACTCCATTATAATAGGCACTGAGGGGAAACTTATTCACATAATAAAAGCCATGTATGTGAATCTAATGGCCTGTATCTCACCTTAGTGGAGAGACATCGAAAACCTTCCCTCAAATGGGAACTAGATAGAGTTGCTCTTCATCACGACTTTTGTTAATATAGTGCTGGAGTTTTAGCTAGAGGCATAAGACATCAGAAAGATATTGATGGTATCCAAATAAGCACAGGAGATAAAAAAAATCCTCTATTTCCAGATGACATATTCCTGAATAGATGGAAAATCCCAAAGATTCCATTTTAAAGTTGCTCAAATTCATTGAAAATTTGGAGGGAGTTGCTATCACGGAGTTCCAGGAGAAAGAAAATATTTTGAAACATTGTGGCAGCAATCGTACAGTACCGCTTACTGTGATTGAACTATGGAAAGTTATATCTATATGAGCTCTCAATAAATGATTTTTAGAAATCACAGGAAAAAAATTTTTGGTAGCATAGCAAGCTATAAGATCAGCATACAGAAGTCAGTTGGATTCTTATATATTAAAGATTATACAAAAAAAGGAGACTAATATAATTTACAATAACCACAAAATATAAAGTATTTAAGAATAAACTTTATTAGAGAAACAAAATATCTATACAAGGAAAACAACAAAACAACTTGTACATGAAACCAGGAGAAACTTACACAAATGGAACATGTTCTGGGATAAGCAGACTAAGCATTGCTAAAATGTCAATATTACCAAAAATACAAACTCAATGCAATTCTTATCTAACTCTCATCACAATTCTTCAAAGAAATAGAAAAACTAGGGCTGAGCCCCGGTAGTGTAGTGGTTGTGCGCAGGACTGCAGCCCACTGGGACAGAGGTTCAATTCCAGCGGTGGGGCTGGGCCTCCTACTCCCACCACCAGAGAGCAGTGATGCCCCCCCCCAAAAAAAAAAAAAAAGAAAGAAAGAAATAGAAAAACTAATCACAACTTTATATGGAAAGAAATCTACAATAAATACAACATTATTAAAAAAATAACAGTTCATGATGGAGGGAGGGGGAAAATGAGCTGATACCAAGGGCTCAAGTGGAAAGAAAATATTTTGAACATGATGATGGCAACATAAGACAGATGGATGTATGAATTGTGATAAGAGCTGTATGAGCTCCCCAATAAAATGATTTAAAAAACACACAAGCTAACATCCTCAATAGTATTTAAACACGTCTCGGAGTCTTATAAGATAATATCAAAAGTTGCCAAGACACAATCTAGGATTATTAGCCATATAAAAAAAAATGAGAAAAGACAAAGAAAGCATCTGGAGGCAATGACATGACACAGATGTTATGTACCTAACAGTAAAAACACGTAGAAAACCCCACTGGCAGATGTGCTGTAGCCACAGGCAAGAATCTTGGACGGCTTCACTCTCAGGCAGAGACCAGTGTAATCTTGATGAGGCTGTATTGCCCTTGAGACTTGGCCAGTTGACCACACTATGGATGCGACCTAAGTTCCTTCTTGGTGCAAGTCTCTTTTACTGGTTCCATGACAGAAATTTCTTCCCTGGCGTTCCTTCTTATACATTATATGTAATTTTGTCTATACTATTATGGTTTTATCCTTACCGCCTGAGCCTGATTTTAATTTTTTGTTGTTTTCTCCCCGCTGTGAAGCACGGCTTTACTGGGGCTCCCAGCTGTGAAGCACAGAAGGAATGGAAGCATGACGAGAAGAACTGATTCAAGGGGCCATAGGGAATACAAGGGTGGGTGGATGATAGGAAGGGAAAAGGAGTGTGGGGAGTGACTAATGAAGACAGGATGGTAGAGGGAATACTAGAATTGATTGCGACTGTGTAACTCATCTAAGAGGTAATTTAATAATGGGAGTGGAGAATGCTCTAGAATTGATGTAGCAGTGATTCTACAATTCTCCCCGATATGACTGACTAATTGAGCTATTATATATAAATGACTTGCCAATAAAACTGTTGAAGACAAATTAAAACGGGAGGAAGACTTGGAGGGTGAGAAGAAAGAGGAGCTGATACCAAGGGCTCGGTAGAATGTAAATGTCTAGAAAATAATGATGGCAACATATGTACAAATATACTTGTTACAATTGATGTATGGATTGTTATAAGAGCTGCAAGAGCCCCAATAAAATGATCTTTCTTAAAAAAAAATTAAAACAAAGTAGGAGGCCCTTCACTCCCAGACTTGAAAACCTATTATATAGCCACAATGGTCAAAATAGCCTGGTACTGGTACAATGATAGATATGACAACAAGTGGATTAGCATTGAGAACCCAGAAATATAGCCAAGTACTTATAGACATCTTGTCTTTGATTAAGGAGAAACACCTTAGGAGGGGGAGAGGTAGACTTTTCAACAAATGGTGCTGAGAAAACTGGTTCTTCCTCTGCCAAAGAATGAAGCAGGATCCATACCTCACACCATGTACGAAAATGAACTCAAAGTGGACATATGAACCACACAATTATAAAGATCATCAGTGAAAAAATAGGGGCACACTTAAGGGTTCTAATACAAGGCATAGACATACAATTGAATGTAATGAAAACTGTCTACACTAGAGTAGACAAAATAAAGAACTAGGATTGACTAAAAGTACAACACTTATGCACATCAAAAGAATTCAACAAAGGGCTGAGCCCCGGTGCGCGGGACTGCGGCCCACTGGGACGGAGGTTCAATTCCAGCAGTGGGGCTGGGCCTCCTACTCCCACCACCAGAGAGCAGTGATGCCCCCGAAAAAAAAAAGTTAAAAAAAAAAAGACTTCAACAAACAGAGAACCCACAGATTGGGAAGAACCATGAATAAATATCAAATAAAGGGCTACTGGTAATCTCCAAAACCTATAAGAAGTGACAATATCTTAACAAGAAAAATACAAAAAGGGCTGAGCCCCAGTGGCGTAGTGTTTGTGTGCGGGACTGCAGCCCACTGGGATGGAGGTTCAATTCTAGCAGCAAGGCTGGGCCGCCAACTCCTACCACCAGAGAGCAGTGATGCGCCCCCCCCCAAAAAAAAGAAAAAAAAATACAAATAACCCAATTTTAAAAATAGGCACAACATATGAATGGATAATTTACCAAAGAGAGCATCCAGGTGGCCAATCAATGTATGAAGAAGTGTTCATGATGATTGGCAATAATAAAACTACAAATTGGCTGAGCCCCGGTGGCGTAGTGGTTGAGGGCCACAGGACTGCGGCCCACGGGCTTGGCGGTTCAAATCCAGCAGCAGCTCTCCGGGAGCAAGGCTGGGTAGCTCCCATGACCACCAGAGGGCAGTGATGCCCCCCCCCCACAAAAAAAGGAAAGGAAACTACAAATTAAAACAGCAATGAGATGAACCCTAATAAATGCAGGAGTGGATGCAGAGAGATTAGAACAGTTGGACATTGCTGATAGAATTGTACATCTATAGAAATCAGTATAGCACTTCTTTAAGCACATGCAAATACAGTACAGTGATCGCTCAGTTGTCGAATGGCTCTAAGCTCAAACTTTCCACTAGTTGAACAGCGAAGTTGGGGGAAAGAAAGCTGCTTTGTGTTTATAACTCTGTTCAGTAGTCAACCAAAAATGCAACTTGAGAAAACCTGTAGAGAGAGAGAGTTGGCGATGTGTCATGTCTTGCCACGAAGGGAAAGCGGTGGACACTGGAGTCGTAAGTAAGTGCCCGTCTCGTTCAGACAGCACACAGTATGTTAAAACAGCTGTCACTGTGCACTTTTCTTTTTGTGTGTAAAATATCGGAACTGTGGGTCCAAAGAAAGTCAGTAATACCAGCAATAGAGCTAAGAGAAAGACTGAGAACCACGAAAAAACTAAAGAAAGAAATCGTTGTGAGGGGCGGAGCCCCGGTGGCGTAGTGGTTGTGCGCGGGACTGCGGCCCGCTGGGTTGGAGGTTCGATTCCAGCTCCACGGAGCAAAGGCTGGGCCTCCTACTCCCACCACCTGAGGGCAGTGATGCCCCAAAAAACAAAACAAAACAAAAAAAGAAATCATTGTGAAATTTGAATCAAGTTGCCTCTTGTCTGATTTGACGGCTGAATACAACATGGAGCATTATCAGCATATTTGAGGGAAAATTGTGATTAAAGCAGCTAATGTAGCAAAAGGTGTGGAATTGTTAACCGCAAAACACAGAACCCAAACCAGGAAAGAGGTTGAAAAGTTACTGTTGATTTGGAGAAATCGGAAGCAAGTCAATGGTGATCGCGTAGCCAAGAGTGAGAGTCGTGAAGACTAGAAACCTCCATGGTGATTTTATAAGTATGATACTTGGGCCTCATGGCCGCTCATTTTGTTTTCCATTCTTCCTTATGGGAAAATATGAAAAAAATATGTTCAGTTCTTGAACTTTTCAAAGTTCAAAAACACATTTGGAATGAGTCAAGTTTGTATCTACTGGGTATGTAACATGAAGAAGTGCAAAATACAACACAAGCAGACATATGCACATTTATGTTTATTGCAACAAGTCCATAATAAAGACATAGAAATAACCCAAAACTCAGATGCTAGAGCAATGGATAGACAAACTCTGGTACATTCATACAATGAATGGAGCATTATTCATCAATCAAGAAGGACAACTCTCGGGCTGAGCCCGGTGGCGTAGTGGTTGTGCACGGGACTGCGGCCCACTGGGACGGAGGTTCAATTCCAGCATTGGGGCTGGGCCTCCTACTCCCACCACCGGAGAGCAGTGACGCCCACCAAACAAACAAAAAAAACCAAGAATGACAACTCTCTTAAACACAGAAAGACATGGACAAAACTAAAGCATATCATGCTTACTAAACTCATTTAATCTTACATAGATAACTATCTAATAACACCACTATTATAAGGAAAAACAAAGTTAAAATGTGGATTATACACCAAAAGACAAGACTTTGATGACTGTTGTATAATCTCATATCAACTTGAGGATATTAGAGTGAAGGCGTGAACTCTAGCCTGCCAACCAGGTCACAGTCTTATGGGTATTGCCTTCTCATGAGGATTCTGACAACTTCCTCTCTTTCTCAGGGAAGGTGGGCCACACTCTCTCTGCCTTCCTTTTCCTGCTGATGAGACACTCAGAGAGCTGGAGGAACCCATGGAGAACCGGGCCAACACTCAGATGCTTTCACGGCCACTGAATCCACAAGACTTTCTACCCACTGGCCTGTGATTTGCATGCATTCAGCATCAGTGCATGTGCTGCGTCTAAAGAGGAATTTATGGGCAAGTATCAGACATATGGGCTAATATCAGAATTATGGGCTAGAATGTTTTCCCAATATACAATTGCTCTTTCATATAAAGCTTCCTCTTACAAACCTATGTGTCTCTTGATTGGTTTCTCTAGTCAACCTGGACTAACACAGTGTCTATGAGAAGGTCCAGAACAGGGTGAGGGGAGAGATAGGATATTGAGGGAGGAAAGAGAAAAGATGGGGGGGTGGCGAGAGAACCACATTTTGGAAGGGTTAATGGGCAAGTAAGTAAATAAAAAGATGGAGTCATTTTCTACTTCTTGCAAGCCCCTATGAGAGAGTAGAACTTCTCTGTGGCATTTTCTAGGCAGTGGTGATCTTTTGTTTTGTTTTGGCATCACTGCCCTCTGAGGGGAGTAGGAGGCCCAGCCTTGCTCCTGGAGAGCTGCTGCTGGATTTGAACTGCCAACCCAGTGGACTGCAGTCACACACACAACCATTACGCCACCAGGGCTCAGCCCAATAGGCGGTGATCTTTTTGGAAGCATTTGCCAGGTCTTTCTCCTGGAAAGAGTCTGTCTGTCTAGGTGGGTGTGACTCATTGGCCCTTTGATCTGCAGCCGAGTCCTCAACTATGCAAACCCCCCCCCCCCCCATCTTCTTTGGTTTGGTTACATCCACCTACTCTCTTACCCCCACCACTGCCAGCTGGTCAGTTCAGGCTCCGAGCGACTCTGTTTACGGTTTTTGAGGGCAGATCATTCTGGAAACAAAGAGCCCCCTCTTTCTTCCTCAAATAAGCTGGTGGGCCTGAACTGATGACCTTGTGGTTAGCCTCCCAACCCACAGCACCACCAGAGCTTCTACGTGCTACATTACGGACAAATGTTGCATTCCGTTTTAAACACCTGAACAAAACAGAAACGAATAATCCTGTTGCGAATCTTGTCAAATGGTGTCATCTCGTGACACGTGGTGAGTCTCTCTCAGTTCCAAAAATTGTTGTGGAAATGCTCAAACTAATTTTAAACTATCTCTTGGCTACCGTCATTTAGCTGTCTTCTGTATGACTTAAAAGCAGAAATTTTGTAACCTCTAGCAAATATGCAGGATTGGAAGCGTTTGTGTACTAATTAAATCCTTGCTCTAACTTACTGTATTTAAACAGAGGAATGATTTATAGGTAATATTTCTACCCTATGCTCTACAGGTAACCATTGCAATATATATACACACACACACACACATATATATATATATATATATATATATATATACACATATATGTATATGGGAGTAGGAGGCCCAGCCCCACTGCTGGAATTGAACCTCCGTCCCAGTGGGCCGCAGTCCCGTGCACAACCACTACGTCACCGGGGCTCAGCCCACCATTGCAATATTTTTTGTCATTGCTTACTTAGTTCCTGTTTGAGGGCTCCATATAAACCAATCATGCAGTATATGTAGTCTCTTGGTTCTGCCTTTGTAGTACAACATACAGATGTAGCTATGTTTTTTGTTTTTTTGGGGGGGGGCATCACTGCCCTCTGGTGGGAGTGGGAGGCCCAGCCTTGCTCCTGGAGAGCTGCTGCTGGATTTGAACCGCCAAGCCAGTGGGCCACAGTCCCCCACTCAACCACGACGCCATGGGGGCTCAGCCCCTAGATGTAGCTACGTTGACGCATGCCCCTGTAATTCATTTCATGTTTTTATTCCATCGTCTCATTTTATTTTTCCATACCCTTGGTGATGGATATTTTTGAGTTTCTTCTCAATTTTTGCTTCCTGTGAGTAAGCTGTTTTGGGTGCACATGAAGTTCTATTTTCCAAGGTAAATGTAATTGTTAAATCATAGGTAGATCTTTACAGTAGGAAATGGTCAATCTTCCAAGGTGGTTTTACTCTTGACCGCTCCACCAGCTATGTGAGGTCTCCCATTGCTTTACACACTGCAAACATTCGTTATTATTAGTCTTCTAATCTTAGCTTGCTTAGTGAATATGCATTGGTGTCTCCTTGATTAAAAAAAAACCAACTTCGTTGAAATATAATCCATTAGATAATGAGATGCATCTGCAGATCCATAATTTGAAGAGGCTTGATGGAGACGGACGCTGAGGTCACTAACTGGAGCCAGGGCCATCATCATCCCACGAGTCCCTTTGCACTCTTTTTTTTTTTGGGGGGGGGGGGCATCACTGCCCTTTGGTGGTGGGAGTAGGAGGCCCAGCCTTTGCTCCTGTGGAGCTGGAATTGAACCTCCGTCCCAGTGGGCCGCAGTCCTGCGCACAACCACTACGCCACCGGGGCTCAGCCCCCATTGCACTCTTTTGCCTTTTTCAATTTCCTGTCCCTGGAGACACATATCTGTTCTCTGTCAAAAATCCATGTCCCGGGCTGAGCCCCGGTGGTGTAGTGGTTGTGTGCGGGACTGCAGCCCACTGGGACGGAGGTTCAATTCCAGCAGTGGGGCTGGGCCTCCTACTCCCACCACCGGAGAGCAGTGATGCCAAAAAAAAAAAAAAAATCCATGTCCCAGAATTTTACATGAACAGAGTCATAGAAATCTTTTACATCTGGCTTCTTTCACTAGCTTAATTCTATTGGGATTCATCCATGTTAAGTCTATCTACCTTTTTATTGTTGGATCACAATTCAATTATGACCTTATCACACATCCTTTACTCCCCCGTTTTTACACATTTGTGTGATTTTTATTGTTTGTTATGAATAAAGCTATCAACATTCACATACAGGTCTTTGTGTAGACATGTTTTATTTTAATGTTCTTAATTATCTAGGAGTGGTACTGCTGAGTGGTGTCGGAAGTATATATATTTATAATATTTTTGGGGGAGGAGTATATATTAACTTGATATTAGACTAACATTATTTTGGGGGGGGCATCACTGTCTTCTGGCGGTCGTGGGAGCTACCCAGCGCTGCTCCTGAGAGCCGCTGCTGGATTTGAACTGCCAACCCTGCACTCAACCACTTATGCCACCGGGGCTCAGCCCCCGACTAACATTTTTTTTGACTAACAATTTTTTTCCTTTTTTTGTAAAGCCAAGCCTTTTTTTTTAACTATCACATGTCAGTCTTCATAGAGACCATTAAAAATTGCCAATGAAGACTATATTTCAAGTCTTCACAGCAGTATACTGGGAAAAGTTTTCAATTAGCTACAGTCATGCCTCGGATATACCTCAGTGGCCACGATATCGCCACTGCGCAAAGCTTACTAACAATTTTTTTAACCAAAGTGTTTGTAGCATTTTATATTCCCTCCAGCAGTGTATGAGATTTTCCCTTGTTCTATCTTTTTCAATACTTGAAGTTTGGCTATTCTGATGGATGTGTAGTTGTCTTTCATGATATTCATAAGTGCATTTTTAAAATTTTTTTGTGGCGGGCTGAGCCCCGGTGGCGTAGTGGTTGTGCGCGGGACTGCGGCCCACTGGGATGGAGGTTCAATTCCAGCAGTGGGGCTGGGCCTCCTACTCCCACCACCGGAGAGCAGTGATGCCACAAAAAAAAAAATTTTTTTTTGTGGCATCACTGCCCTGGTGGGAGTAGGAAGCCCAGCCTTGCTCCTGGAGAGCTGCTGCTGGATTTGAACTGTCAACCCTGTGGGCTGCAGTCCCACACACAACCACTGTGCCACCAGGGCTCAGCTAAGTAGCATTTCCATAATGACTCATGACATTAAATATCTTTTCACTTGCCACTGGCCCTTGGTAGGCCTTCTTTTGTGAAGTGTTTCCCCCCCCCTTTTTTTTTTGAGGTGCTATCTTCTTATGATTGAGTTTTAGGAGTTTAAAATATAATCTGAATACAAGTTCTTTGTTATAAAATTCATATATATGACTCTGAATATACAGGTACTCTGAATATTTTTGTCCAGCATGTCACTTATCTGATCCAGTTCATCATGTTTTTATCTTATGAGTAGTGTTTTATTGTATTCTAAGAAACTTTTTGCTTACCTTATGGCTACAAAGATATTATCCTATGTTTTCCAGGAGTGATTTGATTTTAGATTTCATATTTAGATCTGTGCTTTAGCTCAAAATACATTTTACATTTGGTGTAAGGTGGAGCTCAACATAATACTTTTTATGGAAAAGAGTGTTCTCTCCCCTGCCCCTCGTGGAGCTGTGTTTGCTGTTTAGTTGGAAGTCAACATTAATATTCCCCCCAAAAGCCATTGAGGAAACTGTTGTTTGAAGGAATTTGCTCCATTACTAATACAATGTATAATCCTGAGCAAATTGTTTAAACTTCCTGTGCCTCCATTCCACAAACCTACCCCCCCCCCCCCCCCCCCCCACCACCACCATGTACTGGGGCAATAATGGTACTAGCAGAAAAGCTATGGCGTTATCTGGGAAAGGCTAGCTGACCTCCAATCAGATCCCACCAGGGGATGCTTATTATCTTAGCCGACCAATCTTGGGCCTGGAACCTGGCTAGTAAATTCCAATGCCCAACCCTGCACAATGAGAACCCTTCAATCTCAGAGACACACACAAGGCAGTCAAGGGTGTAGAGTCTAAAGAGACAATGCTAGCTTATTAATTTACACGAAGCAATAGGTCAGCCTTTTAGGCCAGGAATTCAAGCAATGGCGAAGCTGGTTGATGAATGATGTTGGTTGGCCAGTGTTATATCCTAAGACCCAAGACATCAGATGATGATGTCTTGG
>PVJH01029585.1:0-25804 GCA_004026705.1 Nesogale talazaci
ATTTTATGGTTTGGGGGTCAGCACCACACGAGGAACTGTATTAAAGGGTTGCGGCATTGGGAAGGTTGAGAACCACTAAGCCAATGTCTGACACAGAGGGCTTGTGTTCTCACACTTGATTCTGAAAAGCAAAGCTAAAATATCTATTAACCCCTGCAGCACATGCTTAAAAAGCTCTGCGCCCTTGTCTGTGGCCGTGAGAACATGGCTTCTTAGGGGAACGCAGCCTGCCCCTCGGAGGAATCACCTTTTCGGTTGGGGCATCATTTCCATCAGCACAGACCTATCCAGGGCTGAGGAGATGCTGTCACCAGGAAGAATCAGGGCCAGAAAACAGGATCCAAAAGGACAAAGGGCACCTTGCAGATCTGTATTGACTACCCTTTATGTTCTCCCTGTCAACCCCTGGAATTCATTGGGATGGGAGATCAGTGTTTTGAGGCAGTCTTTAAACGATACCACTTGGAAAAAATCACATCTAGTCCTTAGTTATCTTTAAAATTAAATGCGGTGTTGTTTAAAGACTGCCTCAAAACACTGAACTCCTTCTATGTGTTTTTATTTAAATTGGCCTCACAGAAAAGCAATTCTACCTACATTCTCGGGCAGCCCCGCATTTTAAATGAGAAGAGAAAACTTTAAAAGCCTAACACACAAACTTCCATTTTCCACCCCAGTTGGCTTTCACACACTTCTGCACCAATCACAAGCACAGACGTCTGGTGTGGAAACGTGGACATGTGGACCAAAGAGGGAGACGGGTCCAAGGAGTTGGCACACGTGCAAACAGATTCTCCTTCCACAGTGTCCTTGCCCCTCCTCTTCTCTGATGAAGGCCAGGGTGACACTCCCAGGAGAGGTGTTTCCAAATCCGCACTTCTCCACTCTCGTCCACCCCTTCCCTGTGTGGTTATGAAAAAATGACCCAGAAGGTATTGCTGAGTGAAAGGATACTTTGCCCGGGTGACACAAGTGAGAGAAAGAAGCCGGCAAACAATGAGGCCTTTGACAGGGAGCCCCGGGTTTGCCCATCGGGGGTAATCAGTGGTTATGAAAGTGGAAGCTCCAACTCCCAGGAAAATAACACGTGCAACGCCCAGAGAGCCACCTCCCGGGAGCGGCTCTGCTCGCAGTGCTCTCCACCCCAGACGGGTCGAACTCCTCTGCCCTGCCTGAGAGCCCTCTGAAGAAAGCGCGGACACAGAGACATGTTTGTGTTGGCAGCCAGTTCAGAGGCCGCTAAGCATCCTTATGTGGAACAATCCACTGGTCAGTCTGGGTGTGGCTGAGCCCTCTGAAAGTTGAGTCTCGAGGAAGAAGGTCGATGAGTCAACGCTGTTGTGTTCTCCTGAGCGTGACTGCACCCTGGCGCTCAGTGTGTGTGTGTGTGTGTGTGTGTGTGTGTTGCTTTAGAACTGCCTGCTGACACAGGGGGGCCACCATTCAGGAGCCTTTCCGGTTACCCCCAGGTGGTCAGGGGGGCTGGACTCTCGCCTGAAAAGAGGCCGAGCTGGCCTACCAAGCAACAGGCACAGGAGTGAAGAAGACTGCTCAAGGCGCCGGCCGCCATGGCAGAGATCGATCATCCAAGGAGAGTTCTGGGCGTGCACAGGGGGAAATGTGAACATGAAAGAGAGCGAGGACTCAGAGTCCATCAGATGCAAACCCTTTGGGGAGGAAATGTGAGGGATGATTCCGATTCAGGGCTCTCAATTTCTCTCTCTCTCTCTCTCTCTCTCTGGTTGAGGGCATCAGTTGGTCCCCCCAATCCATTTCTCCTCTTCTTCCCAGGCATAAGCCTGGGGTCCATTTCCCCATTTCTCTGGCATTCAGGTATAGCCCTGTGATTGAGTCCTGACTAATGGAATGAGAGAGGAAGCTGCGGCGGGTGCTTCTTTCGAGCCTGGCCCATCTGGCCCCCAAACACACCAATTTCCCACTCCCCCTCTCCACTCATGGCATCCCGGGACTGTACTCTTCAGTCTGGGAGTAAAAGATAGTCTGCTGCAGTCAGGCTGTGTCTCTTGGGGGAGGAGTCCACCTTCCTGCGCTCTCCTCCCCAACACCCAACTGCTCTCTGCTGAAGCTGAACCATATAAGGAAAGAATGAGGAGCCCCCAGGGGCAGCTTCTTCCCTGCTCCCCCCAACCCCATGGGCAGATAGAGGTCTCCAGAGAGTCTTCCAGGCTTTTGCGGAAGCAGCAGAGTCCTGCTAGCATAGTCCACACCCATAGCCAAGTGCTACTTGCAAACTCAGCAGGTTGAAAGAAAACACCAGCTCCCCCCAGGGAGACAGACCCAGCTTTCTGCTCCCAGAGCCAGATCACATCTCAGAGACCCACAGGGGCACTTCCTCCCTGCTAGAGGGCCACTCTGAGTTGACATCAATTCGATGGCAGGGAGCGAGTTTGGGAAGCAGATTGGCATGGTTCTAAAGCACATCAGTAGAGGTTTGAACTCTCGACCTTTCAGTTAGAGGTCAAGCTCCTCATCGTTGGCACCACCCAGAAATTCCCTGCCTGGAGTAACCGCTAACATCTCCTTGACAAGATCTGATTCCCTCACTATGAATGCCATTTGACTGTCAAGCCAGGACGTCTCTCTTAATGCCCACCGAACAATGAGTGCTGAGAGACCTGTGTGGGGCGACCCATTTCCACCTCTTCTCAAGTCCCACGTAAACTTGCAAGGGCTAGCCATATTTCACTTGTTGCAGTTCCTCAAAAAGATCTCCCGTCCTCTTGCTGGGTGTCTCCATGAGATGTTCCTATGAATACTCGTCACCTGGTCTTCTAGCATACCTGCCTTCTCCCTCTTCATCTGTACCTGGATCATTTCACGCATATATCAAATGTCGACTTCGATTCTCTCTCGCCAAGACTGAGCTTAAGATCTGTGAGTTCTCCTAGACACATCTCTGGGAGCTCCTTCTGGACTGGGTTATAATCTCTCCATGAGAACGTCAGCTAGGTCGTTCTTATTTAGAACTCAATCTCCAATTCCTAGCACAGTAATATGGCATGCAATAGGCACTCAATAAATATTCATTAAATGAAAGAGTATTTCTGGAGTGGTCATCAAAACCCTAATATAATTGTCAGATGATCATGCTGGGAAGAATGGAGCTCGTATTTTTTGATAACACCTTGATTTCCTTCAAACCCTTGGACATGGCTATTACCTGTGCATACCTGCTAAATGATTCTCTGTTAAGAGAGGCTTATATTGGGGGTCTCAGGGGAAAACTGGGTGGAAGTTTCATTCCTAGCACAGTATTTTCATTTTACCCTTTCCCCTACTGTACTTTTGTATGCATGCTGTTTGGTGCTGTCCAGCAGGCTGTTGACAGCTTGCGTACAGCAGAGTGCCACCCTGCCCAGCATCTGCATTGCCTGCGAGAGATCACCCCCAAATACTCATTGCCACGGAGTCCATCCCAATGCACAAAGAGCTGAGAGGACAGAGCAGAACGTCTTCCTGGGGCTTCTATTTCTGCAACCTTAGGGAGCAAAGAGTCTCACCTTACCTTGTCCTGTGAGGGGTTGGCCATGCTGAGCTCACCACACCATCTTTCGTGAAAGTTGGGGTTTAAAAAAAATCCAGAAAGATCAACATAAATGACAGCAAGCATATAGGAGAAGCAGGTAGATAGTCCTGATACTTAACACTGGGGCAAAGGAAAGACTTTGGGTACATAGAGCAACATTAGGCCAAGCTGAAAACTGGGGCTAAAGTGTTCCTCTGAAGGGCAGAAGGCTTTAGTGGGTTGGCAACCCCTGTTGGATGACTAGAAACATAAAAATCTCACAAGCACCTCTGGGAGAGTTGTGAAACTCTGTTCAAGGAGTGTGAGCATATTTCCATGGATATATCTGCCTGTCTGCACCAGGGAGGGCTCCTAGAGGACCCTTCCAGCCTAATGGATTCTCCTCCCGCCATGCTGTCTGGTAATGCCCCAGGGCTGTTCCCAGGTGTTCAATGGCTAATCCTGGTGCAAGGCAAGCCTCTTTCTTCTACACAGCCTTTCCTTAGTCTGGAACTTTCAGTGAAACGTGCTCACCATGAGTGACACTGCTGTCATCTGAAATCTCGGTGACATCACTTCCTGCATCCCAGCAGCACACAGGCCACCACAGGGCAGCAAAGGGGCAGACAAGTCTGGGGCACTCGGGGGCTTGAACAGATTTCTCAGAATTCTACATTAAAAGGTAATGAATGACATTTTCTAGAAACCTTTTTTCCCCCCAATGATTTTATTGGGGGCTCTTACAGCTCTTATAATATCCAATACATCATTCATATCCAGCATATTTGTACACATGTTGCCATATTCATTTCCAAATATTTTCTACTTGAGTCTTTGGTATAAGCTCCTCTTTCCCCCTCCTTTTAAAACGTCTTTAAAATCATTTTACTGGGGGCTCATACAACTCCCATCATGATCCATACATACCTCAATTGTGTGCAGGCCACATTTGCACACTTGCTGTCATCATCACTCTCAAAACATCCTCTCTCCACTTAGGCCCCCAGTACAAGCTCTCCACATTTTCCTTCCCTTCCCCAACCCCTCCCCCATGAACCCTTAATAATTTACAAAATGTTATTACTTTTTCATATTGTACACTGTCCAATGTGTCCCTTCACTCACTTCCCTGTTGTCCATACCCCAGAGAGGAGGTTATTTGTAGATCCCTGAAATTGGTTCCCCTTTTCTACTCCACCCTCCTGGTATCACCACTCACAACCCTGCTCCTGAAGGAATCATCTATCCTAAATTCCCCATGTTTCTGGCTCCAGTGTACATCCCCTGGTCTAGCTGGATTTGTCTGGTTGAATTGGGATCCTGATAGTGGGTGGAAGGAAGCATTTGAGAACTAGAGGAAAATTGCATATTTCATTGCTACTACACTGCACCCTAACTGACTCATCTCCTCCCTGAAACCCCTTTGCAAGAGGATGTTACTTCACCTATTGATGGGCTTTGGGGCCCCAATCTGTACTTTCTCTCATTTATTTTTTAAATCATTTTATTGGGGGCGCATACCTTGTTTTACACAATACATAAATACATATACTGTGCCAAGCACCTTCACATGTCTGCTGCTGTTATCATTCTCCAAATATCCTCTTTTCCACTTGAGCCCTTGATAGCAGCTTCCCATCCTTTCCCCTCTCTGTCCCTGTCTCCCTCCACCACCAACCCTCAATACTTTATAAATTATTATTGTTCTGTCATATCTTATACTGCCCGACCTCTCCCCCGCCCCCACCGCTCCTTTGATATCTGTCCTCCAGATAGGAGGTTTGTGTAGATCCTTGTAGTTGGTTTCATCTCTCTACCCCACCTTCTCTCCACCCATCCAGTAGCTCCAATCACACCACTGCCCCCGAGGGGTCCATCTGTCCCGGGTTCCCCATATCTCCAGCTCCCCTCTCTACCAGTGTACCTTCTCCAATCCAGCTGGATTTGTAAGGTAGAGTTGGGACCATGATAGTTGTGGGGAGGAAGCCTTCAGGAAGTAGAGGAAAGTTGTATGCGTCATCACTGCCTCGCTGCACTGTGGCTGACCTGTTAAGCCCCCTCAGATAGTACTTCAGAAAGCCAAACAGTGTCACTGAGTCACTTCCAGCTTATAGTGACTGTACAGGATGGAACTGCCCTGGGGGTTCCAAGACTGTGACTCTACCCCCCTCCATTTTAGAATTACTTGCTTTTTAATGAGTTGAGGTTTAATACATATATCCTATCATTCCACCATTTAATCACATCAAGTAGAATTGTGCAATTGTTATCACACTCAATTTCTAAACATTCTTTTTTCTACACGCACTCCTTGAAATCATCTTTGTTTTACACAAACACCTCTCCAACTCCCCTTTACCTCATTCCCCACAAACCCTACTTCTACTCGCTGTCCCTATACATTCAACAGTCCCGAGTTCCATATACCAAAAAATGGAAAAACATTTAACACTGCTTCTGGAGAGAGACTTCTGATGGTATAGAACGTCTCTGAGATAACACCCTAACATGAACAGACAAAACAATACAAACCAAAAATAGAGAAAAAATTTGGAAATGTGATCAGGTCCAGCCTGCATCATAGGAGGGAAAATAACTACTTAAGTCAGATTTAGGCCTGTGATCTTCACATTCGGTTTAGTGACCGCTTCCCTCCCATTCCTCAATTTTAGATCGGGGAAGTTCTCCTGGGCCTTATTTCCTATGTAGTTCCACAAATGAACCTGGACCTGCCACCATTATCCCTCCCCTTCTGCACACTGGATTCTCACCATTAAGGCTCTAATACTAAATCTTCCTTTAACTTAGATTGTATGGATTACAATCCTTTGATGACTGATGATGGTGGGCTTCTTCCACCTGGACTTAGTTGACCTCTCACTTAGCTGGAGACAAAGCTTTAAGACCCCAGACACTATTTTATCTGATAGCTGGGCACCATCTAAAATCTTCCACACACTTTGCGATAGCACCCATATCTTCTGTGTCCCCTTCCTTGAGTATCAAGCAGGGCCACGATATAAGAACTAATTGTTCTTAAGTTGGAACCAGGATTTAGTGTGAGCCTATCTCTAGATCTATGCTTTTTTCTTCTTCCCCATTCTTTCTTTCTTAATTTATTGTTACTTGGGCATCAATACATGTTATATCAATCCATCCTTCAATCAAGTCGAGCAGAATTGTACAGTTGCTTCCATAATCAGTCTCCAAACAAACTTTTCCTTCTTGGACTCCTTGACATTGGCTCCCTTTTATCGCCCCCACCCCACCCTCTTTGGGTACACCCCTCCCCCTGGAACCCTCGTTCCATTTGATGTGAGCCTGTAACTCTGCCTGGGAGTAGAACACGCCGTCTTCTCTCTTGGAGCAGCTGCTGGTTTCCAACCGCTGGCCTTGGGGTTTGTTTCTCTTAGCACAACCACTACTCCTGCACCTCAGGGAGGGGATGTCTAGCTCCAGGCTACCATGCCTGAGAAGCAAGGGAGGACCCGAGGCTCAGAGCAAGCCCCAGACCTTGCCACCGACGAGAATGTCGCTGGAAGAAGTAGGCCAGGAGAAGGTGAACAACGTCAGGAAGGGAAGGTTCCCCCTCCCGAAGCCTCCCGGGACATTTGCAGCAAGGACTCCACAGCATCGATGCCTGCAAACTCTCCGGGAGCTTCCTCACATCAGGAAAGTGGATGAAACAATTGGTCTAAGCGGTTGCCGCTTTCATCAGCAATCGTGGGAGGTCGTTTTAGGAAGAGCCGCTGCACGGAATAGACGCCGAGCTGCGCGGCCGAGAGCAGCCAGCAGAGGGCGGAGGCGCGCGCTGCCAGCGCGCTGCTCGCGAGTTGGGAAGCGTCCAGAGCCGCTTCCACTGGCCGACGGAAGGAAGTTCAGGTGAGGTCGCGAGCGGGTTAGGGACCCTCGGGAGTCAGCTCTCCCTTCCCGGTGAGTCGGGGAATTGGTCCACGGGTCACTTGAGAATAAGGAGACGTGAGGCCGTGGATAAAGCGTCCGTGGTTTGATTGCACCGCGCTCCCACGAGGACGGACGGCATCAGCCTCCCCAGCGCAGGGGTGGTCCTGCGCGCCCTCACAGGCTTGCTGTCAGTGGGAAGCGATGGGGATGGGATTGGGATATCTGTTGGTTTGGTTCAGTTCCACATGGGACACTGAGAAGCTGGCCCTGCTGCCGATGCCAGCGATAGACGAAAACGGAAGACCAGCCACAAAAAAACGTGTGCTGTGGACACGTTCCCAGGAGCCCGTGACTGGTGAGGTGCTACGGAGCTTTCTTGACACAGACTTGACTGTGGACAGGAGAGCTCCTCCCCTGAAAGGTGCCGGCCACTAGGATGGGAATGCAGCCTGCCCTGCCCCAAGGTGGGGCAGCCTGCTGGCACAACGACTAAAGCACTGGGCTGTTCTAGAGAAGGCTGGCCACTCGAACCCACCAGCTGCTGCACGGGAAAAAGAGGGAGCAGTTTGTTTTGTAAAAATGTACACCCTGGGCTGAGCCCTGGTGGCGTAGTGGTTGTGTGCAGGACTGCGGCCCACAGGGTGATAGTTCTAATCCAGCAGCAGCTCTCCAAGAGCAAGGCTGGGTTTCCGACTCCCACCAGGGCAGTGATGCCACACACACACACACACACACACACAAATGTACACCCTTTCTTAGACAGGTCTTTAGGATTACTCTAAGTCCACACTGGCCCAGCGGCAGTGGGTTGGTGGCGTGGGCCCCAGGGGACAGTATTAGCACACAGCTTCCTTTCATACCTACAGGATTCAACCCATTGGGTTTCCACTTTGAGCCGGGTCGTGTGTGTGTGTGTGTGTCTGCTTCATTGGTGTCCAGGGGTGGGCTGCAAAGGGAGAGAAGGGAGCTACAGTTACTAAGAGCATCTCTTTGAGCTCAGTGCCTTTTCTGGGTCCTCCAGAAGGGACCCTCCAGCTGCCAGAATTGCTATCCCTTGAGCTTAGGGGACAGCAAGTGTTAAGAGGGGAATTTTCAACTTTGAAGTCAGCAGTAATAAGCTGTGAAGTTTCTATTGATAAAGGAATTTTTTAAATGTGAGCAGAAAGACATCTCTAGTGAAATGTCTTCAAATCAATAACCCTTTCAGCCATAATTCCTTATGTGGCGTGCTATGGTTCTGGACTCTGTGCCTGCAGCTAGACTCCCATTTCGGAAGTCTATTATACTATATTATACATATACATTTTGCTTGGACAAATGGTATACTCATGGGTAAGATGAAGGTGGGATTGAGTCTTGATCTTAGAAAGGATGTGAGCATCCAGGGGTTCCCTGGGAATATGCTCTGCTAAAAGACAAAAAGAAAAAAAGATGCCTTCATCACAGCCATTCTTCTGGGTATAAGAGCCATCTCAAACCCAGAAAGAAATGCAGGACTCTTAGAAGTGGAGCACATGCAGTATCTCTGTCTGAAGTTGCAGAGGCTGAAGCCAGGCACACCAAGGTTGTGGCAATGGGGACCATGGAGAAAAAATAGACTGAGACAAGAAATTAAGACAAGGAGACCATGTGACAGAACAGAGGAGCAATCGGACTATGAGTCAGAGTGACAGGGGGGCTTCCTGGCCCACAGAAGCAGAAGCCAAGGGTCTACCTGGCTGAGAGGCTGCATGTGGACCAGAGAGACGCCTGGCTGCTGAGAAGAGGTGTGCTGTGCACCAAGGGCTAGATGCTTACTACTGACTGGCTTGTAATAACAACACACTTCCTTTTAAAATATCTTCATTTGTGAATATGGTCCATGTCAACACTGCAGAGAATATGTCGACACTGCAGAGAATGATCAAGCCCAACACTATGTGGAATGTCACGAGAAGAACAGGAGTCAGAACAGGTAAAGGATGGAGGAGAGAAGAACGTCTGCCTTTTGGCAAGAGGGAAGCCAGAGGAGGTCAGATATGGCCCAATCCCAGGCTGTTTTCTCACTGAGGCTCTGGATGGTCTGTTCAGTGGGAGTCCACAGTGGGCTCTAGAATGGGTTCTTTTATGAAAGCAGTTTTCTGCGCCTTTTCCTTTCAGACTTCCTAATGAGTGTTTTGCCCTGGTATTTGGGGGACCCTTGAAATCACCCATGTTCCCCTTTCTTGCTGCTCTTTAAGTATCCACGAGTAATAGCTGGTTGTGGATGATTGAAGAACCACTTGCAGTCATAGATAGTTCTAGGGCTTCTCCAAGTTCCTCTCTTACCCCTTTGCGTATCCTGTTCTGTTTTGCTGATCATGCCCCACTGAGCTCTGATTTTCTTGGTCCCAAACTGTGGATCGCATATTTGTACCTCAATGTCTGTCTTTGGAGGCTTAAAACTCAGCAAGACCTGTGGTCACGGAGAAGGGTGTCACTTCTTCCCTGTGCCTCATGTCATCTCACCAATCAGGCTGAGCAGCCTCTGGTCCTTAACAGGAAAGAGTGGGCACTCTGAGTGGGTGCCTGCTTAGTAGCCTGCTTGTCCCTAGATGGTACCCAAAGTTAATGGGTGTGGCTGATGGTATAGTTAGGTTTTGCATCAACTTCACTAAACCAGAATTCTCAGTCACGTGCCAGTGAGGCCTTTGCCACAGTGTGACCTCGCACAATGTCAACCACTCCATGAAGATTCGGGTGGAGTCCAAAATCTTACTCGGGTCCCAACCTGATGATAGCTCCTTGGGGCTGGGGCTTCTTTCATAGCTATAAACAAACCCTGTGAAGAACTTGCTCTTTCTTCCTCTTCCTGTTGGCCTGGATCCTGCATCTGGCTTCTGGGGACTTGACCCCCTGGCCCCAAAAAGTGGCTTGCTGACCCTGGGAGCTGTTGGTGGCTCGCGAGGATGCCTTGACCTACTGAACTTCGCCGTCCCCAGCCTGTGGTCTTTCCGACTACTGCTTCATCCCCCTGCCCCCTGGGTTGTCAGCCCAGCATCTGTGTGAGTGGGGAAGCCCCTCCAGCTTAGCATCTGACCCACACATTTGAGGAAGACCCCAGACCTGCCCATTCTGCAGTGATGTGGGCTGCTTTCTCGATAGACATGTCTTTCAAGTGTAAAACCTGTGCCCCTGCTTTTGTTTTGCTGGAAAATCCAGCCCAATGCAGCGAATAACCGAAGCTTGGAAGTTTGTGTTCACTCAGCCAGACCTTGGCTGAAAGATGTGTTAAGCAACTTCTGAAACCTTCTGGGGGGAAAAGTTCACAGAGCTAAAAGGACTTTAAGCATTTATCAGCTTAACCTTTGGTGGGAAGATGCTAGCCTTCAGTGTGGATTACACCTCATCCTCACTCAAACTCACTGCCTTAGAAGGGATGGTGACACACAGCGAGTGACCCAAGCAACAGGTGAGCCTCCAAGACTCTAACTACTTATGGTCGTAGAAACTGGAGCAATAAATAGCATCATGGGTAAGTGGAGAAAATGGTAAAAGTTACCCATGGAGTTACAATCTTGGAGCAATGCCCTTTGGAGGAAAAGTCAAGATTTACAGTCTATAGAATAAACTTTCCCTATGAGTCAGAATCCATTTGATGGCAGTGTGTTGCTGTGTTTTCCTGGGGGTAGATGGCGGATGGGAAGAGAGTGGTATTCATGGCGAATATCCTCTCATTTTTGTCATCTAGTAGTTGTCATGAAAAGGTGACTTCAGAGGTGGAGAGCCTCAAGATTTAGGCTCTCAAGGTGAGTGACAGTCTCAGGGATTCATCTAGTCTTCGCTGGCCGAGGAAGTCTGGACTTTTTAAGAGTTTGAGTTCTCTTCCCCCGTGTTCCTCCCCTTCTCTGAGGGTTCATCTATTGCAGCAGTTCTCAACCTGTGGGTCGGGTGAGACCCCTTTCACCGGAGACGCCTGATGCACGGCAATAGCAAAATTACAGTTATGAAGTAGCCATGAAAATAGTTTTATGGTTGGGGGCAGTCACCACAACATGAGGACCTGCACGAAAGGGTTGCAGCATTAGGAAAGCTGAGACTTCAATGCGATGCTCAGCAGGGGTATCTGGGCACCATCTAGTTCCGGCCTCAGGGGAGATGGAGCTGCGGCTCAGGCAGGAGGTTTTACATGCAACGAGGTAAGGTGGAGGATTAGTATACTTTTTGTTTTCCTTCACTAACGTACAATCAAAATTCCCTATATCTCTGCGTTTCAATTTGCATTTATTCCAGGAGCCCTGGAGGTGTCGTTTGGTGGCGGGTACCAGTTTGACTGCTAACCACAAGGCGACTGGTCTAAAACCACCAGCCACGTCATGGACAAGTGATGCTTCCTTCTCTGGAAAAGAGTTCATCTTGGAAACTCACTGGGCTGGTTCTGCTCTGTCCTGTCGGGTTCTCACGGGTCAGGATGCACTCAAAGCCTGTGGGTTTAATTTTTGGTTTTCATCCCACTCAACTGGTCAAAACTTCTGGACCTGTTCACCTATCCCACCATCTTCATTATTGCAGATTCATATTAATTCTTGGTAGGCAAAAATCTTCATTCCATCTTTTGAAGGGCATCTTATTGTGAGTGGCAGTGTCTATAAGGACTCTAGGATCGGGGCAAGAAGACTCATCCTCCTCATATCCCAATGGAAACTTTGTTAGAAATGATAGAAACAGTTCCATGAGCTGAGGTAGGAAAAAAACTCCTCCAGTGATTTTGATCTACTTTCTCTGCTTTTTTCTCGATCAACTTTCTCACCGTCTTTTCTATCTGACTACATCCACCCCTGTTCTCTCGTTCCAACACCTAATCCCATCCATCAGGCATGACGTTGAGGTGTGAAGGGGAAGGAGGAGACCTCAGCTTCATGCTGGAACCTCAGACCGCTCAGGCATCTTGGTAACCATCTGCCTATCCTGAGAGGAGAGGAGAATAGAATCCCAGCCCAGGGTGCTCATCCGTTCTAGAAGAAGCATCAAGATGTGTGCGAGGCAGTCAAATTCTGAATCATTTTCCCCCATAAACAATAACTGAGATTGAATCGATCCATTCCCAACCATCAGGTTTTTACCTTAACCTTGCCTTTTTTTTTACAAAACATGACACAGAAATTTCAAAGTAGATAAGTTCAGCGTTCAATAATATAATTTAAATAAGAAACGTGACAACTAAAATGATTTTTTAACAATTGCAGTATAGCCCATACCTTAATATTGATGAGGCTCTGGATCGGTGGACACGCGTGTGGACAGGAGGTATGGAGAGAGTCATTGCACAGAAGGGGAATCCGTACTGCTTTTCAGGACTTTCTCACTTCTGTGCCTTTTTTACACTAGGACCTGGCTGGCTTTCTTTCTTTTTTTTTTTTTAAAGCCTGCCTAATGTGGTTTGTCATTGGCATTGTCTTAACTCTTTTCTGAAAAAGTTTACTAAATTATCATCAACATATTAATAAGATGGTTAACCAGTTCCTTACCATGATGATTCTTTTCAGAAAACTCTTTCTTAGGAGCCATGATTTTTTTCTATCTAAGAAAGTACAAAAAAAATCACAAAACTAAGAAAATTATAGCAAAACGGTTAACCCCCAAAGGTTTAAACAACGCAGACTAACAACACCAACTAATGCCGAGTGATCAAAACACGAACTGCTTTTGTTTACAAAAACCACGTGCATAGAGTCAGATTCTGATACTTTGTTTGCATCCTGATACAAAATTTTATCGACATTTCACGGTGAAATCTGCTGATGCCGAGTACTGATTGGCCAAGTACTGGTTTCCGCTGTAGTAGAATGACACAGCTACAGCTCTTGAAAGGTCAGAACTATGGGTTTAATGTGGATATGACAGCAAGCCTGGCAATGACCTTCAGCGCCAAATTGACACTTGTGGATGGTTTGGATGAGCAGGAGACAACTGTGAAGTAAATTCTTTCCATTGCTCAGAACCTCCCACGTTCACCTCCATCGGACCTTGAGGTCTGGATAGCACTTTCCCAGTGCAATGTCCTTCTTAATTCCAGACTTCATTTGGAGGCCTTTTTCTAGAGCTCGGGAGTCCTTGGGAGATGCAAACGGGTAACACACTCAGCATCTAACAGAGAGGTTGGACATTCTAATTCACAAGACAGATGCCGGTCCATCTACTTCTGGAAAGACAGTCATGGGAACCCTGTGAAACACACGTCTATTCTGATACACCTGGGATCACGGGGAGTCAGAGTTGACCGCATAGTACCTGACTTCATGACCATATCTCTGGTTTGATTCTCACGTCAAATCACAGACATGCTCTTTGAAATGACCCGGGAAGCTCTGCTGCCAGAGCAGCGTGGCCTGCTTACCACAAGGTCAGCAGTTCGAATCTACAAGCTTCTAAGGGGAAGAAAGACATGGTTTCTATTTCTGTAAGTAGCTACAGTCTTGGAAAGCCACAGGGGCAGTTCTACCCTGTCATACATAATCAATATGAGTCAACTACGGCCAGACATCTGTGCTCCAGTGTTCACTGCGGCACCGTTTACCATTGTTTTTATTCTTTTTTTTGGGGGGGGGCATCACTGCCCTCAGGTGGTGGGCGTAGGAGGCCCAGCCTTTGCTCCGTGGAGCTGGAATCGAACCTCCATCCCAGTGGGCTGCAGTCCTGCACACAACCACTACGCCACCGAGGCTCAGCTGGCACCGTTTACAATTGTAAGGAGTTGGAAACAACCCAAATTTCCATCAAAAGACAAATGGATTTAAAAACTGCGGTACATACATACAATGGAATACTATGTATCACTGAAAAGTAGTTATGACTGTATGAAGCATATCAGTGCATGGGAAGAACTGGAGGAAATTATGCTAAGTGAAGTAAGCCATACGCAAAAGGACAAGTACAATATGAGTCTGCTGAGGGAAGCCTTTAAAAAAAAGCAAAAGGGGCATAAGGAAAATTAATGGGGTGAGATTCAGGTAATATGGCAGGGGCCAGACCAAGTCCAGGGCTACCTATGAGAGTCAACTATAAAGGAAAGGGGAGATAGTAATGTGTAGCCGGGCAACGGGGCACTAATCCACTCAAGGGGAGGGTATCGCCTCTATCTCCACAGGGAAAGGACCAGACTTAAAGACAGTGTGCTAGGATATGACTGCAGCATGACAGCATTGAGCAGGAAGCCAATGGAGTGTCTGAGATCCCTGCCTCAATCCCAACCATGTGGACAGATATCCCTTCCCCCCAGAAGAATTTACTTTAGCAGACAGTACTGAAATTCAGGGGAGAGACACATGTCTGACCTAACCCTAAGCACACGGGAGCAAATGAAGGGGGAGGAAGAGAGAGTGGAGCGCATCCTGGCCCACCAAGCCTTGAGGACGATAGCCCCACCCAGAATAGTCAACCCACAGAGAGGACCAGAAGGTCAGCTCCACTACAAGACACGACATAACTTGCTGACCCAAGGCCCTATGGGGGACAACACTGGAGGCACAGTGTCAGGATTGCAGATGTGTGTCCCTACCACACAGAGAAAAACACTAAGGGTGTGCAGCAGAGCACCAGGGGGAGCAGAGCATGAGGTCTTCAGGGACAGCCAAGGATAGATTTGGGGACCGGGGTGTGGAACCCCATTGGACTCGACTGGAGGTTACTCCTAGAGGTCAACAAACAGACCTTGAACTACTATTTAGGTTTTTTAAAAAATTTTATCTGTTTTTCTGGGCATTTTTTCTTGTTGTAATCATCGTTTCATTTTCTTTTGTTGCTTCATTTTGCGGTCTTTTTTTGTACATAGTATCATCTCTGCAGGCCTATCTAGATAAAATAGGCTGGATGATCAACCTGGAGGAGAAAACAACAGGACTAATGGCTCCATAGGGGTATGAGAGATGGGGAGGGGGTGGAAAAGAGGTGGTGCTGACCCACCCAGCGACAAGGGAACAATAAGTGGTCCAAAATCAGTGGCAGGGAAGGAGTGCGAGGCATGGTAGGGATTGTTCAAGGGTAGGGAAACCAAGAGAAATTACCAAAACTCAAATGAAGGCTGAGCATGACAGTGGGACAGGAGAGAAGTATAAGGAAATGGAGGAAGGAAATAGGAGGTAAAGGACACTTATAGAGGTCTAAGTACAGGTATGTACATAGGTAAATACATTTATATATGATGAAGGAAAGATAGATTTATGTGCACATATTTATAGGCTCAGTATTAAGGTAGCGAATGGACATTGGGCCTCCATTCAAGTACTTTCTCAATGCAAGAACACTTTGTTCTATTAAATTGGCATTTCATGATGCTCACCTTCCTGACATGATCAGTAAAGACAAATGTGTGCATAAACAAAAGTGGTGAAGAAAGTCGATGGTGGCCGGCTATCAAAAGATATAGCATCTGGTGTCTTAAAGGTTTGAAGATAAATGATCATCTAGCTCAAAAGCAACAAAGCCCATATGGAAGAAGCACGCCAGCCTGTGTGACCACAAGGAGTCAAAAGGACCAGGAATCAGGCATCAAAGACTATAAAATCATATCACTGGGTGTCCACCTTCCCTTTTGAGATCGCTGAAGATAAATGTATGCATAAGCAAAGGTGGTGAAGAAAGCTGACGGTGTCTGGCTATCCAAAGATATAACCTCTGGGGTCTTAAAGGCTTAAAGATAAACAGGCGGCCATCTAACTCAGAAGCAACAAAGTCCACATGGAGGAAGCACAGCAGTCTGTATGATCATGAGGTGTTGAAGCTATCAGATATCAGGCATCAAGGAACTAAATTTTTTATTAGTGTAAATAAGGGGGGTACAGGTTGGGAACCCAAAGTCCATCTGTAGGTTATGGACTTCTCCTTACAGAGGGGTCACAGGGAGGAGATAACCTACTTAGGATGGAGTGTAGCAATGATGGAACATACAACTTTTCTCTAGTTCTTCAATGCTTCCTCCTTCCCACTGGCACAGATAGGAGCCAGTAACATAGGGAATCCAGGACAGATGATTCCTCCAGGACCAGCGATGAGAGTGGCAATATCAGGAAGGTAGAGGGAAGGTAGGGTAGAAAGGGGGAACCAATTATAAAGACCTACATATAACTTTTCCCCAGGGGTATGGACAATGGGGAGGTAGGTGAAAGGACACATAGGAAAGTGTACAATATGACTAATAATAAGTTATGATTTATCAAGGGTTATGGGGGAGTTGCAGGGAGGGAGGGGAAAAATGAAGAGCTGATGCCAAGGGCTTAGATAGAAAGCAAATATTATGAGAATGATGAGGGCAGTGGATATACAGTTGTGCTTGACACACAATGGACCTATGAATGGGTTGGGATAAGAGTTGTGTGAGCCCCCACCCCAATAAAAGGATTTAAAAAATCACTATGAGTCAGAATTCCCTGCCACACCTCACACTAATGTTCTGGGAATGGGTTGATCTAGATTAGACTGCTTCCTCTGAAACAGTCATCTCCGACAGTTACAGAGGTCAAAGAGCACTTTGGAGGCTGCACTTAGACTTACCTGAGCAGAGTGGAGCCAGGGGTGTTGCTGCCAAGAGTGGAGTTGGCCCTCTCATTTATTAACTGTCGGGTGACTTGAACAAACTCCTTAAACTTCCTTTACGTCAGAGAAAACATTCTAAAGTCAAGTGTGGTAATTAAATCTTCTTGATACGATTGAACTATTGAATTGTATGATATGTCGAAGAAGTGCAAATAAAACTGCTTTTCTTTTCTTTTCTTTTTTTTTGGTGGGCATCACTGTCTCTGGTGGTCATGGTGCTACCCAGCTGCTGCTGGATTTGAACCGCCAAGCCCGCAGGCTGCAGTTCCGCATTCAACCACTTACGCCACCGGGGCTTCAGCCCTAAAACTGCTTTCTTTTTAAAAAGCCAAAAGCCTTATAGAAAGGAAAAAGCAATACTTGCTTGTAATTATGTGTCAAATGGACTTTGTTAGTAAGGATTAGATGGAGACAATGTATATCAAGTACCTGCGGAAAAAGAGAGTAGCCAGTGTAGCCACTGGTTGGGGGTGGGTGGGGGGATGAATGTAGCCAGCAGCGGAGGGGAGAGTGTTTAATGCATTTCTCCCTCCAACTTCCCACAGGCCCTTCTGCCTCCAGCTGCAGAGTCTATTGCCGTGAACCCATTCTCCTGGCTGTGCCACATACAATCTTTGGTTTTCAGGTTCAGGAGAAAGGACAGTGAATGACTGACTGGAGGAGAACAGGAGGAAGGCTAAGGTCTGAACTGTCCTTTAAGTACAACTTCCACAATTCCCACCTTGTTGGATGCTGTGCTGTCAGCCCTGACTCCAAAGAATGCCACCTCCTTGATTGGTGGCAGACTGGACTGTCGTGTTCTATAATTACCATAGGCTGATATTTTTTAGAAGCTGATTGCCAGGCCTTGCTTCCTAGCTCATCTTAGACTGGGTGCTCTGCCCAAAGCAACTCAGCATAACTGTACATGAGCTGCATCGGCTAGAAATCAAAGCCGGATCTTCCCCAAAGGAGGTCAGAAATCTGCCACTTTCTCCCTTCCTAAAATGAAGCCAAGCCCACGGCCATCAAGTTGATGGCCATGCATAGCGACCCTATACAGCATGGTCCTCAACCTTCCTCGTGCTGGGACCCTTTCACACAGTTCCTCATGTTGTGGTGATACCGCCCTCCCCCAACCATAACACTATTTTCTTTGCTACTTCATAACTGTCATTTTGCGACTATCACTGATCTTGTCAGGGCTCCAAATGCTGACACTAGGATGGAAACCACGCTACTATTAAACTGCCATGGGTTTGAGGCTAAGCACCCTGTCTTAATGATGCCAGTTTCCCACAGGGGCAGTAACACACTCCAAACACAACCCCACTGCCACCTATGGATTCCAATTCCTAAGGATCCACCATACAGCTACTGACACTACATTTTCACGGGAACAGGGAGCCTAGTCTTTTTCCTGTGGAGCAGGGGGTGGCTTTGAGCAGTCGACCTGGGGGTTGGTGATTCAATGCTTAACCCACTGTACCATATGAGGGCTCTTTGGGGCAATAGCAGGTGCTCCACGGGTCACAGGCGATGGAGGTGGTGGGCTGTAGGGAGGACGCTAGTAGACAAGTGAGGAAGTTGGGCTCGGCAGTCTGAGCCCATCAGCTTCTCCTCGGGAGCAAGAAGAGGGTTTTTTTTTACTCCCATAAAGAGTTACAGGCTTGGCAATCCCAAAGGGCATCCTCTGTGTCCCAGCGTGTCACCATGAGTCAGGATGGCCTCTAAGGCAGTCGGTTTGCTTCTTCTGCAGAACTAGTATGGCTAGCTTTCCAGTGTTCCCACCTTGGTCTCCAACAAGGGCGTATCCACCCACTGCCCCACCAATGCTACAGAACCAAACTCCACCAAAAGCCACCTATCAATGCCTACTCACAGCGACACTACAGGCAAGCGTAAAACTGCCCCTGTCAGTTTCCCAGGCTGTGACCATTTGTGGGAGTAGGAGTGCAAAGCCCCATCTTTCTTCTGCGGAGCAGGGGATGGTTCCCAACTGGTGACCTTTTAGGGCCGCAGCCCAACACCTCCCCACCAGAGTTCCTCCGCAAAGGTCCTTCAAAGCACCTCTATAACGCCCCCTTCCAGGCCTGCTGGGGTGAAAGCAAATGTGTTTCCCTCTCCCATGGTCTATGGGCTATCCCTTCCCCCAAAAGCCTGCAGGAGCTGGCAGAGGCTAGCTAGTACTTCCTCGCCCCCTGCCTAGCAAGCAAGACTAGGTAAAAAAACAATCGGGAGAGGGAGGCTGCTCCAGGAGCGCCCCTGAGATGGGGATTGGGGCGCGGGGAGGAGGAGACAGAGGAAACGCGGGATGGTCTCGGCCGGCCGGCGTGACCTAGTGTGCGTAGTGGCCCGGCGGGCGTGACCCTGGGCGCCCTGCGTGTGCCGGCGCTGTGACCCGGCCGGCGTGGGCCCACACCGGCGAGCTTAGTGGCCGGGTCGGCGTGGCCCGGCGTCCTGCGTGTCCCCGCGGGGGTCCAGGTCGGGTGGCCCGGCGTCCTGCGTGTCCTCGGATGGTGGCCGGGCCGGCGGGGGGCCCGGCGTGCTGCGTGTCCCCGCGGGGGTCCGGGCCGGCGGGGCGCTGGGTGCGGCCCGAGCGGCACTCCTGCAGAGGGAGCTGTGTGGCCGGCCCGGCGCGCGCACGGCGCCGCCCGCTCCCTCTTGCCGCCGCCGCCGCCGCCGCCGCTGGGCCCGCCCGCCGGGGAGGGGCTCCGGGGCCGCGCCGCCAGCTGCTTCCTGCTTCCCGCACGTCCTCGCCGCCGCGCCGCCGGTCCAGTCGTGCGCGCCCCGGGCCCCGAGCCGCCGCCGTCCGCCCTCCCTGCCCGCCCGGCCCCGCTCTGCTCCCCGCCTCGCCCCGCGGCCAGCCCGCCCGGCTCGCCTCGGCCCCCGGAGCCCGCGCCCCGTCCCCCGCCGCCGGCCCGTCCCCGGCCATGCTGTCCGGCCAGTACCCCGACGTGTTCCGCGACGAGACCGCCGTGAGTAGCCCCCGCCCGCGGACCCACCGGCTCCGTTCGCCGGGCCGCGCGTGGCCGGCCGCCGCCGCCCCCCACCCGCAGGGCTGGTTCCGCAGCCCCGCGCCCCGGGCGCTCCCTCCTCCCCTCCCCCGCGGCCTTTGTTTGCCAGAAACGGGCCGGGGGCGCGGGGCTCAGCCAGGGCCCAGCCGCGGGGACTCGGGGTGGGGGTGGGGGGGCGGTCGCCTGCTGCCGGGGTCAAGTGTCCTTTGGCCGCTTCGGAAAAATCAATGAGGTCAAGGGCGGACGCGGTAGGCATGGGTGTCTTTAGGGGAGTGGGAAGGCTGAAGCTGCCGGTGATTTTTGACTGGTGGCTGCTCTTGCTGGGTGGGGGTGGGATAAAGGGGGCTTTGGTGTGGCCGTGTGGGTGCTGGAACATGTGAAAACACCCGCAAACTTTTAAAACTTCCCATTTTACAGACCTTGGCGTTGACGTTCATTCATTCAATTTTTAAACCCTCGTGGGGCGCCTGCGCTGCCCCCTGTCCTCCGGGCGCAGGGCGTTGGCGCCGGGAATGCGGGACGAAGGCAATCACTGTAGTGCGGTGGAGAGTTTTTGCCATCCAAAGGCGTTGAAGCCTTCCAAGAGAGAGGGGTCGTTGGCGTTTTCCCAAAGACTGAGTTGTACCTAGTAGACAAGTTGACCATCATTGACCTGAGCTGCCGATAAACTCAGGCCTGTTGAGATCCATGCCATGGAAACATCTTTTAGGTGTGAAAATTAAGTCAGTGTCTTAAGAAGTGGATGGAATCCAAATGTTACAAGCACCATTCTGTTAAAAGCCCCCAATCCCAAATTTAAATAAAATCACAGTATTATATATGTATGTATACATATATGTGTGCTACACTTTAATTTTCTAAAATGTGTGTGTGTGAGAGACAGAGAGAGAGACAGACAGAGAGAGAGAGAGAGAGAGAGAGAGAGAGAGAGACTCTCTACTTTAAAGCACACCTCACTTTAAGGTAAAGTGTGCTCAGACTGTCATGGATACAGTGGTCTTCATGGCATTGATACAGTAATGGTCCCTTGACCGGTGGCCATGCGCTCACCGTTTTCTTAGTCCCTTTGGCTGCTTGCTTATGAAATTGACCCTAACATCCCCAGAAGCCCTATTCCTGCAGTTCAGGAGGGTTTGCAGGGGATAAGGAAATCCCACTGGAAGTGACAAGAGGACAAAGTAAGGCAGACCCGAGTGTGGTTCAGGTTTGCCCTTTCCTTGGTAGGTGACTCTTCACAGACTGTTATAGATCTTTTTGGATTTTTTCTCCTCCTCTGGAATATCAGGATAGGCCTACCATGTGCAGGAAGAAGAGGACCATTCATTCCTTCACATGGCCATAGCTCTGCAGTGAGCCAGCCTTAGGTAATAAGACACATAGCTCCTCGGGAGGAGGCCTCCAGGAACTGAGAGTTTGCAGGAGAGATATAAATCTGAAGAACTACCCGTCATGCATTTGGAGAAGCACACTTAGTTTTTGATTCATATTGGGCAGAGAAGGGATGGTTATTGCTTGCCTTGTTTCCCACCCCCCATTCTGGGTAGACCCTTTTCAGACACACAAAATCCTGTCATTCATTTGCAGATGTTGACACATTCCTTTGAGTATGAAGTTTAGATTTGGTGAAGACATCAGAATGGTGGCTGCGGCTGTGGCTCAGCGTCGTGGGAACTAAGTGTGCACAGGAGAAGTACCCATGACCTTTTCAAGCCAGTGACTTTTCAGAAGCTGGTTGCATGGACTATCTTCTCAGAGGCCTCTGGGTAAATTCCAACCATCCACTTAGGGACCAGTACTGATGTAGCCATCTGCACTACAGTAACTCGAGGCCATTGCAGGGGCCTTTATTCTTCTCCAGGTCCTTCAGACCAAGGACTCATGACAAACCGGACTGGTGGCTTCGTGGGCTATGCGTTGAGCTGCAAGGTCAGCAATTTGAATCCACCAGCTGCTCCGTGGGAACTGTCACCTAATATGAAGGTTTAAAGTCTTGGAAATCCAAAGGGGCAGATGTATTCTAATCGGGTCGCCATGCGTTGGAATTGACTCCAACGCAGTGAGTTTGGTTTTTTTGGAGCAGGGTCAAGGGAATGTAGCCCCGCTCCAGCCTGGCTCCTTTTCTGTAGGTGGCACACTGCGTGCATGCATGTCAGTAATGATAGCCAACATTGCTATCATTATATAGCAGCTATTTCCTGCATCGGGGTCCTGGTTACGATGCCCAACTCTCCCTGTCATCAAGTCTATGCTGGCTCATAGCCACTCCTTGTGGGTTTCCGAGACTTACGGGAGTAGAATGCTCAGTCTTTCTCCCGAGAGACAGCTGGTGGTTTTGAACTGCCGACTATGCAGATTGCATCCCGAAATGGTCACCACTTTACTACCAGGGCTCCATGACTAAACTTAAGGCATAGCTCACGCATTTGCTTGGACTATCTAGCCTTCAATTTCTGGGAAGGGGGTTGCGTTTTCATTAGCGCGTGCTGTAGATTGCACTAGCTCCCGGCCTCTCCCACTTACCCATATTTCATCCACACACTTTAGCAGGCTGAAACATACATGATGAGACTGTGGGATTGAAACATGAAACTCTTGGTCTGAAAATCGGAAGCCATAATACTTCCTGTGTAAGGTCTTTGACCATCGGGCTCTCAGGAAACTCAGGGGAAACCGAATAGGGCACGTCTACTCTGCCCTACAGCATTGCTGTGAGTCTAATCAGGTAGATGGCATTGGTGTGATAGGTTGCTCCCTGATGTGCGAGTGTGTACGGTGAAATGAGAAGGAAGGAGCAGGTTCCCTCCAGAGGAGGAAGTAATGTGTGCACTGAGCTTGGAAGTTGGCCTGTGGAAGCATTATTGCCTTGTTATTACAAGCCATAGAGTTCGGCAAGCCTGGACAGTGTGGAACTTCCATTTGCTTGTAAAGTTGCAGGAAGACTGTTGGGACCAGGGTGCTGAGGCTGGGTGAGTAAAGTTGGATTGAGACTTGGAAAAGTAAATGGGACCAGGCTTGTGAGGGGTCGAGTCTGTAGAGCCTGCATTTAATCCTGATGCCAGCGGGGGAACCCCTGGGCAGTGCAAGTAAAATAGTAAATGGTGTGATGGTACAGGGCCTTCCTGGGACTCTTATTTAAAAATATATATCTTGAGATGAGAAACAGTTGCAAACTCAATCAGAGAGCAGAGGTAGTTACAGTTTGGCTTGAATTTAGAGGATGTGGCCATCAGATCACCTTATCTGTAGGATGTGTTTTATATTGGAGGGGGCAAAATAACGGGAAGAGAGTTCTTGGGCTTGCTCTAAGAAGAATCAATTTCTTGTCCTGCTTTAAAATATTTCAAAAACTCAGTCTATTTTTTTGGGGGGTGGAGGTGGCACTGCCCTCTGATGGAGTGGGAGGACCAGTCTTGCTCCTAGAGAACTGCTGCTGGATTTGAATCGCCAAGCCAGTGGGCTGCAGTTCCGCACTCAACCACTATGCCACCGAGGCTCAGTCTTTTTTTTTTTTTTTTTAATGGCAGTGATGATTCTGGGAAGATAGGGCTGTTTTCTCCAGGGCCAGTGCCATCCAGGAGGCAGCATGACAGCCAGTGTTCAGATTGAATCAGCTACCACCTCTGTCCTTGCCAATTTATACCAGGCCCCACTTTTATTGGCGTGATCTAGATCCAGGTCACGCCCACAGGCTTTGTAATTGGCTTTGTGATAGGTTACATATCCTGCCACTCAAGAGACTGTCTTTGGTCAATTGTTTGGTCAGTGTCCTTCTCTGGAAAATAAGTTAGTATCAATCTCAGTGGAAATCAGATAAGACAATGTAGACAAAAAAATCTCTGACACAATGTAGCATAGCACAGTGTTGTGCTCACACTGATCTCTGAGTAAATCATAGACCTGTTAGCCTGTAACTTTGTTAATTTAAGTTGCATTTCCTAGTATGAGGTTATCAACAATCCTTTTATTAGGTTAGTGGTCCAGGGGTGCAAGCGGTTAACCTCGAAGTCGGAAATTTTAAGCCATGAGAGGTGACTGGGAAGAAAGCCCTGGTGGATTTCCACACCACTGGTCTGAAAATTAGAAGCCATAATACTTTCTGGTGATAGACTCCCCAAACAGGCGCCATGAAAAGCCTGTGAAGCCACATTCTACTCTGACTCCCATGGGGGTCACTATCAGTAGGAATCAACTGGGTGGTAACTGGTTTGAGTTTGATGTCTTCTTTTTCAAAATCATTTTATTGGAGACTCTTATAGCTCTTATCTCAACCCATACATACATCCAGTATGTCTTCTTATAAGTTTGTTTGAAAACATTGAGCAAACTGCCACTATTCAGGAACTACTCATTGTTTTGGATGCAGCACCGGGCAACACCATGACTTAATGGATTTAATTCTTGTGATTTCCATTTAACCTTTTCTGCCTCCTTTGGCAAAGTTCAGGTTCTAGATATGCTTCTTTCCACAACCCCCAATCCAGCAGCATTTTTATATCTCAGACCTGTTACCACCAAAGGACTACCTGGGGAAAGTTGTTGGCAAATGGTTTTAGTCTTGAATCTGGCTCAAGCCCTGTGCCTGTGATCAGCCCTGAAAATGCTAGGCGGAAAGATCCTTCACACCGTAGCTGTTTCTGATTTTTATTGCTATGGAAAAGAAGGCTGTTATTTTCAGCATGCTTTATAATCACTCAAAAGTGTGAAAATATGAAAGACTTGTGAATGAGAAGAAAATATATTTAAAAACTTCCACTTGTAATAGTTGGCTAACATTTAGCTTTAAGGTAAGGGATGAAAGCTGGTCATTTTATAAAGACCCATCAGGAGAAATTTTACCCAGGCTTCATTTTTTTTTTCCTTTTCTTTTGGGAAAAAAAAGTTTACCATAAATGAGACACTGCTTATGCACATGTTGCATAACTTTTATTACGACAGTCCTGTCTAGGATTTGGATGAAAGGTGGCCTTGGAAGTGTCTTCAGTTTCAAGTTCAATTGTATTAGGGCAGTGGTCTTGGGAGTTGCTCTAGTCTCTGTTAGTCCAGTAAGGTTTCGCTGTTGCTGTTGTTGTTTGAATTTTGTTCTACACTCCTCCCCACCCCCCACCCCCTTCATTCTAACAAAGACCTTCTATTGTTGTCATGGTCAAAGTAGTTGATATTGGTAGCCAGGCACTGTCCACAGTAGTTCTTCTGGTCTCGTGTGAGAGGAAGAAGGTTGGGGTTCATACAGGCCTTTCCTTCCTTCTCCGTGCATCTAGGTGAAAAAGACCCAACAGTTGCTGTGGAGGGGGCTGCTCCCCAGCTGCTAAGACCCCAGACACTGCTCACTGGACCATGGTCTAGAACACTCTTTTTATAAACTCTAGATGACACCCCCCACCCCGACTTTCCAACGATTGTCCTTAGTTTGAAGTTTAGTGGTTACAAATAAGTGAGTAGAAATATCCATTATCATTTGTATATATACATATATTTGCCTGACCTCCTTTGTGAATTTAGCTTATGAATTTGTGAACTTAGATGCTTACCTATGTATCTACTTACAGAGATCCCTTCTTGTTAGTCAATTGCCCAAGGAGAGCAATTCTAGGGAGTTCCCGCCGAACAAGCCAGCTCATCCAGCTGTGCAATTTGCCAGGTGTCATCCCACCCGGCCTCAGATGATAGCACACAAGTGACAAGGAGGAATCCTTCTTGCAGCCCTGGCTCGCAGCCGCCCTAGATCTCAGAATGGAGACAACGTTTGGCCTTCCCGTCTCCAGGAGAGGGCTGCCTTTCCTCAGGGAGGACTGCTAGCATTCTGGTCCCCGGGAACAGGGGCTGGCAGCCT
>PVJH01029586.1:0-25832 GCA_004026705.1 Nesogale talazaci
GAGATGCTCCCCACGCCTGGTGGGCCCCGTGTGGGGGTCAGCGTAGAACAGGGCTCCACGGGACTGTCAGTGATAGATTTTATGGAAGTAGAACACCAAGTCTTTCAGTTAGCCATCACCCAGGGACTTGAGTCTAGGAAAAGAAACCACTGCTATCCTGTGGATCCTGATTTCCTCGAAGAAATGTATTTTAACTGGATAGTTGAATTGGGCCCAAGAGCCACAATTGTTTAATGTCTTTTCCAAACATTAAGGAAGAGGGGTGAAAAAAGGCATTTCCTCTCCAAGGTGCTGCCTACATTGCAGAGCAGAAATGATCCTGTGCTATTGGATATTTTGGGAAAAAAAAATCGTTTCATTGATTTGCCTTTCATGTCAGGACAGGGCCAAATTCTCTTAATAAAACCAATGAAGCTTATGTGTGTGGCTTCCAATCTGTTACAAGCCTTAACTACCCTCCGTGCAACAGAAAGCAACTCTGCCCGGTCCTGAATACAATGGTATTCATTTTGGAGGCCAGGGTTGCACCCACTGTATCAACCCACCTTGTCCAGAGCCCTCCTCCTTTGTCCCCTTCCTCTACAAAGTAAGATGTTCTTCCCCAGGGACTAGTCTCCCCTGATAACATGTCCAGTACAAGAGGCCAAGTCTAGACACCCTTGCTTCAAAGGGAGAATTCTGTCAGTACTTTATCCAAGACAGATGTGTTCGTTCTGTTGGAAGTCTATGTCCTCTCAATATTCTTTCCTAGGAACATAATTTGAATGCATTGGTTCTTCTTGTGGCTCGTTAGGTGCCCATCAGGGAGGTTCTGACCCTTCATGAGCCTTTCTGTGCACGACAGCACAGAACACTGCCCCGCCCTGTGCCAGCCCCACAATTCTTCCTACACCTGAGCCCAACATTGTTGCAGCCAGTGTCATTCTGCTGTCTTCCTTACTCAATGTCCAGTTTTCACAGGTGTGACAGTCATGTGCTTGTGTGTCCATTTCATGATTGGAAGTCTAGGGGTGGAGTCTAGCCTGTCAGACGTGGAGATAGCCAATGAGAGCTCTGTGGGCAAGGCTTTCTCTGAGAATTCTGAGAAGTCTCACGGTATTTTCGTCATGGAGATGAGAGACCATCTCCCCAGTTGTTGGGAGATGCTTGACTGACAAGATGGCAGTGTCCAAGGATCTGGAGTAACCGGAGGAGAAGCCACAGAGACCTTACTCTGATGGAACCAGACCTCTGAAGCCGGAGGAGCCACAGAGAGACTCCTACCAGTGCTGAGATGCTTCTACCACCAATGGATACTGCTGGTGGATCCTGAGCCCTGGAAATGAGGAGCCCTGGGGACACCCCTACCAGCTCTGGCATGCTTCTGCTGCTGCTGGATGCGTGGGACTCTGCACCCACTGGCCTGTGACTTTGTGAGTCGGAAGGGAACTTTATGGACTGATGTTGAACATATGGGCTAATATGGGACTTGTGACCTTGAACTAGACTGGGCTGGGATGCCTTCTCAATGTTCCATTCCTCTTGTATATAAACCTTTCCCTTATATCCATATGCATGTTCATGAATTTGTTTCTCTAGTCTACCCGGACTAACACGACAGGCATATGAGGCAATTGAAAATACCAGGTGTGGATCAGGCACACCTCAGTCCTCACCTTAAGGGGTCTTGTGCAGGAGATTTACCCAGCCCAATGCTGACGGATCTCTCGATTGTTGCTTCTGGGGGCATTGAGGATCCAAGCATGAAATTCCTGGCAACTTCAATCTTTCCTGTACTTGTCACGCTGCTACCTGTTGGTCAGGGTCCGAGGATCTGGGTCTTCTTTACCTCGAGTTGTGTGCAGTCCACCCTGAAGGCTACCATACTTGATTTCATCAGCAACTGCTCCAAGTCCTCCTCAGCACACAAGGTTGTGCCTTCTTCCGATCCTGGTGCCGCAGTCTTCTTCATATAATCGAGCTTCTCTATTTGTGCCATGTAGTAAGTATGGTGGCACAACCTCGATGCACAACTGCTCTGGTTTTTAACCTTGCAGTCTTCCTTGGCTCTGCTCTCACAACTGCCTCTTGACCCATGTACAAGTTCCACCTGAGCGCAATGGAGTGTTCTGGAACCCCATTTTGTCAAGGCTATCCATAGTGTCTGTTTCACATAGTTGAATGCCTTGGCATAGTACTACCAGAAAGGTAAATTTGGATAACCAAAGGAACCCTGGTGGTGTAGCACTTAAGGTGTGCAACTGAGAACCAAAAGGTCAGAGGTTCAAGATGAGAGAGAGAAATGCCGTAGTCTTCTTCCGTAAAACCCTGAAAATGCTATGGGCCAGTTCTCTCTTCTGTAAACTAAAGCCAAGCCCACTGCTACCGAGTCACTGTTCTAACTCACTGTGACCCTATATAGGGTTTCTAGCCTGTAAATGTCTGGGAACAGGACGTCTCAGTTTCTCCCATGGTGTGGCTAGTGGGTTTGAACTGTGGACCCTGCAGTTAGCAGCTCAACAGTGGTACTGGGGCTCCTTTCTTACAGAGCAGCTATAAATTGAGATCCATCTGACATCAGTGGTTGGAGGTTGGCGTATCGCTCAGCAAACTCTCGACCACCGAGTGGATGACCACCCAGAGTGACCCTACAGGACAGGGTAGAATGGCCCCTGTGGTTCCAGGACTGTAACCCTTTATGGGAGTTGACACATCACTTCACCTACACGATGCTCAACAACTCAAAGTCACTGCCATGTTGATTCTGATTCAAAACCACCCTATAGGGCCGAGGAGAATGGCCACTTGTGAACTCCTGAAACTGTATGTCTTCTTTTTCTGGGGGGGGGGGGGCATCACTGCCCTCTGGTGGGAGTAGGAGGCCCAGTTTTGCTCCTGGATTTGAACCACCAACCCAGCGGACTGCAGTCCCGCACACAAGCACTACGCCACCGGGACTCAGCCAGACTGTACATCTTTAAGGTAGCAGACAGCCCCATCTTTCTCTTGAGTGGCTAGGGCAGCGGCTCTCAACCTGTGGGTCACGACCCCTTTGGGGGTCAAACAACCCTTTCACAGGGGTCACCCAATTCCTAACAGTGGCAAAATGACAGTGATGAAGTAGCAATGAAAATAATTTTATGGTTGGGGGTCACTGCAACATGAAGAACTGTCTTAAAGGGTCATGGCACCAGGAAGATTTGAGAACCACTGGGCTAGTGGGTTTAAGTTACATAAGTACTTTTCCGTTACCAACTGATTTTAATAGCTAACAAGTCACCAAGGAGCTGTCCTCATAAAATTCAAAATGTTTACCAACTGCGATAAAATTTAATAGCCCTATTTTCCTAATCATGTCTCATGTAGATTTAAAATTTACTTTGTATGGTTTGCAAAGTTTCACTTTCTTTCTGCATTATTAGTTATTCCCCACGTCCATGTGTCCCCCACTCATAAAGTGACCAGATTTTAAGCAGGACACCATTGACCGGGAGGGTGTGTGTGTGTGTGGGGGTGTGGTTCTTGATTAAAAGGTTGGTCTATATGGAGCAACAAAAATTTTCATAGAACGCAAATAGTATTATATTTAATTTTAAAATACCACGGGACATTAAATTGTTAAAACACGGAACATCTGGTCACTTTATCATTTCACCTTCACTCCCTGTGTCTAGGGAGGCCGTGTCTGACTCCTTTGGTGGGGGGACTGATCCCAACAGAAAGTGGGACAAGGACACAGTAGATGAAGAGAGGATGCTCCCTGTGCCTAATAAACTTTCATTAAAAAAAAAAAAACTGCACCGATTCTCTTCATGTCTTCCGAGTTAACTATATGGTTATACTCTGCTAAGAGGAGAAACCTGCTTCTAGAGTGGCCTGGGAAGTAGCGTGGCTGCATCGGCTGCCAGAAGCCCCAGGCTCATCCATGCATCAGTAAGATACAGTATGAAACAGATTATTGCATTTGAGTGAGATCTGAGTGCACCGTGGAATTCCCATCAATTAATCTTACTAAGGTGGGGGAAGATTTGCCTGCAATTGTAAACTGGGTTCTCCCCAACACAGCCATCTGGCTGAGGCTTTGATCTCACCACCTGCAAGATCCAGGAGGGGAGTGTGCGTCCTCCGGCCCCAGCCTTTGGATTTTGAAGTGCATCCCCCACTGCGTGTGACATTTCCATTTCCTTGAACTTCTGTGAGACACTACAGTGACTTGCAAGACCCAGATGTAAGGACTGGACTAAAGGAAGGAATGTGGTGAAGATGGGAGTTTGTCATCTTATAAGAATGGGGCTTTCATCAGCCTCTACCTTCTGAAGACTAGTTTGGTATTCTCAGAAAAGACCCCAGTCTTTTGTCTTTGTCTGAATTCCGGTGCCATTCCTCCATTGGACCAGGGATAGGTATGGCCTTGCTGGTGGGCACTTCTGCACCCCCAGACCCAGAACCTGTAACTGATATTGTAGAGTGCTCTATGGAGGGAGGCTTTAGGTGCCCAGTAAAGGCCACCCTGTAAAGCAGGCAGTATGTTCTTCCCACATAAGGGGGTTTCTCCTTGGGAGAAAATGTTTGATGGTGAGATGAAGGGCACCAAGCAATGCCAGTCTCTGGGAAACCGGCTACTCAACTGTACAAATGGCAAAGAAAAGTGGGCATGCAGGGTAGGATCTGAAAGGCTACATTGTGGAAAATGGATACCAAGCTGACAACTCCCAAGTCGTGGTGGCATAAGGCCCACATTAAAAGGTGAGAGGAGGACTGGACTGGCTTCGGGGTACGTAGTTGCTGCAGGAGCTCATCGCCAACCCCGGTCACAGTGGGCAGAGAGCTGGTGGGAGAGGAGAATCTTCAACCCCGGGGGTGAGGGGTAGGGGAGAACGCTCATGATACCTTCTTGGCTTCCAAGTCTCTGGAAGGATACACAAACAGGGAGATGATAGTCTTCACTCTTGTACTCCCTAATTGTGAAGCATGTGCCTATGTCACAAGTCCAAAGAAACCAGTGAAGTGCAGAAACAAACAAAAAATTGTACCTCAGCCTGAAACTCAGTTAGAAATCAGCATTCCAAATCATAAAAGCTAGGATACTCTCTACTAAGAACGTATAATAAAAACACCCTATCAAAAACAAAATGTAGATTTTTGTTTAACAGCCATCTTATATATCAAAAGAATAGTGCAAGCCATTAAATTAACTTTATTTATTTAATGTAACTAAAGAAGTTAACAAAGATATCTTTATGTAACAAAATCATAACTGGTGGTTTAAAATCTATATTGTGAAGAATTAAGAAATACTTCAGTATGGCCAGTCTTAACATTTGAATTTTTACCATTTCTGCAATGTAAAATATTCATTTCTAATACCCATATTACTACCTATATCTTGCAATTTTGAAGTTTTACCCAAAACATGAAATTTTGCAGGTGAAAGCATGGTTTCCTATAGTAGGATAAAGAAATGTATTACTAATAAAGTGCCACTGGATTAGACGACATCATTACAATGGGTTCCTTGGAGGACACATTTTATTTCAAAAGCACATAATAGTACAGAACCGGTCCTTTTCATTATACCAGCATAGAACATTTGCACTATATTCTGTAACAAGTACAGCAGTGCTCATCAAAAGTAGGTGTCCAAGCAAAGACTTTCTCCCCAGAAAAAGAGCCTAACGATGACAACGGAGTTGTAGCAAACTCACTGCCATTGAGTGTCCTGTTGCATAACAGAGTATTTAAAAAGCACAATCTTGAACTAGCATAAATCTAAGGCTGCCGATACTGAGAAATAGTTGTAAGGACTGTATATAAATTAACAAACAAACCCTTTCTATTACAGTAGGCTTCTGCCTGTTGTTAGGGAGTTCGGGATGGCCGTTTGGCAATATGCACGCTGCTCGCCGGGGACAGCCTGGTAAGCAATGCTCTAAGACGTGGCTTCACATAAGAAAAACATGCTTATTCGTTGTACACTGAACTTGACAGGCACTTGACCTCACTTGGTAGTAAAGTGGATGTTCTGAATTATTCAGATGGAAAACGTTAGATTATAGCGACTTCAAGCCACGCTCCTGCAGAACATCTGCACCCTGTAAACAAAATCCAAACGTTCCCTGTGAAAATTAAGTAAGGCCACGCAGCCAATCCACAGAAAAAATATGAAGAGATGAACGTTAACAGATTGAGTCCTGTTATTTTCCACCACAGGTTTGTGTTGGATGTCTGTTGTGACTATTTGTTGGATTGCTAGCTGGAAAACAGACTAGAAGATGATGAAATAGTGTGCCGAAACATTATCAGAATTTTGAAACTGTCGGACCAATTCAGTAGCTTCCTCTGTTAATGAAAATAAGTGACAACAGCTTCGCTCTTATTTTGCTGATTTGCTTAACGGTCATACTCTCTCACGGTAAAGGTATTCGTCGTTCTCACCACATAGGCTTCAATATGTAAACATTTTAATATACCCAAAAGAGCACTATGAGTTTTCTATTTATTGTCCCTAAGCACTTGAGAACTACATTCCTGTCTGGCTCGAGAACTCTCTTTGGGGCCCATGTTAAAGGGATGCTTTCAGACACATCACTAGGGGGTAAGATTCCAAGAAGAAACCCAACGTCGACTCGCAAGTGAAAAAACATGGCAATGTTCCAGTAGAGATGTCACTGCTGTTTCCATTTCCCACCCTAGAGTCCTTAGTGCACATTTAACCATACTGACGTTAAGGAGTTCTAACTTGTAAGTATCACTGTATTATAACTTGGGGAAATTTTGCAATAGACTTCAGGCAGTTAGCTTTAAAATAAGGAAACTTCAGCTCTTAGCACAAACAGCCCTGAGAACGATGCATTCAAATTACAGCTCAACTAGAAATACCTAGCTGAGAAACATTAAAGTACAAAACCAAATTCTGGAAAAGTTGTAAAAAAACAACAAACAAAGGTCACCAACATTTTGAGGCACTACCAGACTACAGTACTGTTTAAGAGTTGTGAGGACTTTGCAAAAAGAACACATACAAAGCTGTGTGCATATGCACACACTCATATTGTGCTGCCATGAAAAACGGTGTCCCCAAATTGTATAGATTAAACATTTTATTGCAGCATTTCCTATTAAAAACAGCATGCTCTGGCTGCAGGAAAAGCTATGGTAATTAATAGAAAGCACTGGTACAGAAGCTTGTACCTAAGTGGAAACAGAGTCAAGAGCTTCATTAGCAACAGTTTAAGTGACTGACAGCCCTTGAAGGGGAGCATGAAAGAAACATCCTAATGTTTATGACGCAAATGTCTGAGTGGTGACGATCTGATCTACTTCAGAGGATATAGAATTTTGCAGCGAATGAGATACAACATAATCTGACACAGCAGCAATAAAATGTTGTTCCAGGAAGAAACACATTTGCCCTGTTAATACTGTACATAAATGGGTGAAATGCCTGAAGACCAAAAAAAAAATGTGTACGTTAATGGGACAGTCTATGTTCTATACATGGTAACAAGAACTTTAGCATTTGCTACCAAAAAAAATTACAGTACCATACATCTACTCTTAATATTTCTCTGATATCATAGAATGAAGTCACTTCTGTTTTGTGTTAAAAAAGGTTTCCTGCTTCCTTTTAATGCAACTTGTAAAGCTTCCCTAAACGAAAGTTTGTTCTAGAGAAACATCTATGATTTATGTGAAAAATAAACAGTCCTATATCTTTAAAATCTATACTTAGCAAGTGCGAAGAATATTTACATTTCATATAGTACACAGAATGAAGTATCTACCTATAATGGCTTTTGCCATTCAAGGGAAGAGGGTTCACACTGTGGTGGAACACATTTTATGTGAAGTCGGACAAGTTCAGAACAAGGGCATGCTCACCGAGAAGAAACAGTAAGCCAGAACACTATATGGAGCCATGTGAATGGCTGGTAAGCAGCACAGAGCGCTAGAATTCCTGTGGGTACGGATTCCAACCAGTAGCAAACAAGAAATGCAATAATGTACTCCAAACTACAGCAGCATGTAGTAGGCATTTAAAGAGAAGAATTTAGCTGAATTCCTAATTGTGCTATAAATGGAGCAAAAGCTAAATACAATGTTACACTATAAACAATGAACTGTCACTTCAATATTTCTTGTGCTTCACAAGTCTCCTCTTCTCTTCATACTTCCCTTGATTAAAAATATCTTGCAACTTCTCCAAATGGGTTTTTAAAGCATGCACAAACTACACAATCAGAACTGTGGGGTCTCCTACTCCTACGATTGGTCCGGGTGCTGATCAGAACAGGTGTGGCACAGCTTCCTCTCCATCTCTTCTTTTGGAAGACAGCAACTTTCAAAGGCAAGGCATGCTAGGAAAGGTCTCCCAACCAGACGGAGGAGAATATTCAGACATCATCATACTGACACAGTGACTTTTCTACACTTGACTCCTATATAATGGTTGTCATCAATTCGGAGATTCTCATAAACACTGTAACAATGTCCAGAATTTTAAAATCAGGTTATTTTCAGAGCCCAAAGGCTAAACAAATGCAGTGGTATCATCTAGAACACTTAAAAAAAAATTCCATTACATAATTTCGTCCTTGTTATGTTTCACACCAGTAACTCAATTAACCTACATGATAATCAGAAAAAGTATATGTCTTAAAATAAATAATTCTAATTTAAAGTAACATTTGTTCCATGAGCTTTCATTTCACTTTAGGGAAAAAAAAGTACATAAATACATTTTCCATAAAAATTTAAAATAAGAATTTCCAGTTTTTGTCTGACAGATATTTTAATGCCAAAATATCTCCTTTAAAATTGCTAGAAAGCTGCAAATCTTCTAAATACCTGAAAACTACCGAACTGTAAATTGTATACTACACAAATTAGATGCCAATAAAACATAAAACAAAAGAAATGGAAGTTAAAAACACAAAAAAAGCAACTGTCTATTTTCCATGCTGTGAACAAAGGCCTCACATGAAGAAATACGCACAGCTTTTACCAATTCCCTTGGCCATGTTGTGTGGCTTCTTTACTATGTGACTTGCTAACAGCCCCTCCAGTCACTGTCAAACCACCGGCAGGCAGTAAACAGCTCAATGAGACCATTACATTAAATACCCAGCACTCTGACAGTGTAACAGATGGAATGCCTGTGGTTGCACCTGACCACCAAGGTCACTTACAAGTTTTGGAAAACATGATTTTTGTCTTAAGTATTTGTGCTTGTCACACAGTATGAAGATGTGATCATTTCAATTCATAAATCTAATCTGTGATAATGTCTCAAGTTAATTGAGGGCAATTCAACCTGTACGTGGTACTTCAATGCCACTAGATTAGTGGTTTTCAACCTTCCAAATGCTACGACCCTTTAATCCGGTTCCTCATGTTGTGGTGACCCCAACCATAAAATTCTTTTCATTGCTACCTCCTACTTGTAATTTTGCTACTGTTATGACTCGTAATGTAAATATCTGACATGCAGGATGTATTTTCATCGTTACAAATTGAACATAATTAAAGCATAGTGATTAACACAAAACAATATGTAATTATATATTGTGAAATGTTTTCCAATGGTCATAGGCGACCCCTGTGAAAGGGTCTTTTGACCCCCAAAGGGGTCGCGACCCACAGGCTGAGAACCGCTGCACTAGATGCTACATTGTTGGATTTGACTCCCTGGTTTATTTATCATTGAACAGAACCCAGGAATGATTCACACCGAGGAAGCGCATGTGGTAAAGGGACCTTAGTTTTTCTTGGATCCACACTAAAAAGCACAAGAATGTCAGCGAAATTAAAATAAAAAACAAACAAAAAAAATGATACATCTTGATTCTTTTGTTAAATTGCCAATCCCCTTGCAAAACTAACCCAGCACAATTTCAAAACAATGGGAAGGAAACGAGGTTGCTGATGAAGGCCGTAGCTTTGGTGACAACTCAGAACCAAACTTTAGATCTGCAGTGGATCCAGACCTAACAGTTTGCGCACGCTGGTGATTCCGGTTATTTGCAGGGCTTTATGGCTACAGCATATTCTTCACTCATTGCACACATGACAGACACCTGGAAAGAAAACGCGGGCCACGTTATTCAGAAGAGAAACATGCTCATACACAACAGATCTGTGTACTTCATCGTGTACACAGAATCCATGCTAAAAGCTAAATACAATGTTACACTATAAACAATGAACTGTCACTTCAATATTTCTTGTACTTCACAAGTCTCCTCTTCTCTTCATACTTCCCTTGATTAAAAATATCTTGCAACTTCTCCAAATGGGTTTTTAAAGCATGCACAAACTACACAATCAGAACTGTGGGGTCTCCTGCTCCTACGATTGGTCCGGGTGCTGATCAGAACAGGTGTGGCACAGCTTCCTGTCCATCTCTTCTTTTGGAAGACAGCAACTTTCAAAGGCAAGGCATGCTGGGAAAGGTCTCCCAACCAGACCTTTGTACATACAGGCTTTGGAAAAGGGTCGTCCAGGGCCAAAGAGTCGTAGGCTGGCTTTCTCCAGGAGGGGTTTTCAGAGAGTGAAAGCTATGGGAAGAGAATGCTTTGAAAGTGATGATGGCAGCCTATAGGCAAACGGGCTTGACACACTGGAAGAGTGTATGGATTGTGGTGAGGTGCCAGAGCCTCCAATAAAATAAAGTGATTTAAAAAACACACAAAAATGATAAATGTTTGGACATTAAGGAAGCCTCCACTTTTAAAGTATAACAAAGAGTAACCCCCCCTGACTCCGCAGCACCGCCACACCATCACTCTTGCCAAGCTCAAAATCAGCATGGCTTTAAAGCACATTTGGGGCTCATAGGGCCTCTGTCACAATAAATGACCTTCTGTAGTAATGGTTTCCAAAGGGTTCATTGGGGGGGCACCAACCCTGGCTCAAAAAGATGACTTCAATATCAACACCAGAACAACACATTGCCTTATATAGCTTACGCTAAGTAGTTTAGGCAAACATTTTAATAAAAAAGCTTAAAAAAAAACAAAAAACAAAAACTTCCCCATACCTGTACATCTTCACCTGCATTGTATTTCCCTTCTATTTCTTTGCCCAGTTCACCTTCAGGCAACTTAAGATCCTCCCGAACTTCCCCGGTTTCTGTCAGCAGGGAAAGGTAGCCATCCTGAATGCATATCAGCTATGGGAAGAAATGAGACCGTTCTTACTTTTCTGAAACACCCTTACAGCTTAATTTATAAATGTATATAGGAATATTATAAAATGTTACTGCTGTTTTAAAAAGCAGAAAGTATAAAACATGTACAGAAACTGTTGTTGAAAATAACCCCCTTATCCCCTGCCCGAGTACCCTGAAATATTTACAACAGTATATACACAATGCAAAAAAAAAAAAAAATCATGAAAAAATTTTATCATAATGTCCTCGTGAGTCCATTCCAACCTACAGAGACCCTTTAGGCATGCCCGTCAGTTTCCACACAAGGACTCTCCACGGGAGCAAAACGCTCTCCTTGTGCTGCTCCTGCAGAGTCGCTGGTGCTTTCCAGCTGACCTTGGGGTCCACAGTCTGGTGCGTGACCACTGGACCACAGGGCCCTTTCGCAACCGAGGTCTTTTTTGCAAATCGCTTTAATAACATGCCTTACAAGTCTTTCCCAGTCAGAAGATACACAGCTATTGAGCTGATGCTGACTCAGAGACCTTACTGGGCAGGGCAGAAGTGCCCCTGGGGGTTCCCAAGACTAATGCCTTAGAGAATAGAAAATCTTGTCACACACACATAAAGGGGGTACCAAGCACCCCACCCCCCACCCAATTACGCTGGGCAGGGCAGAGATTTCATAATAAGTATTTTCCCCACAAGGCGAACATCAAGCAACTCACCCTGTGGTGTCACCTGGAAAGGTTCTTTCTGGTCACAATACGTTTTTTCAGAAAAGCTGTTTTGCTCAAACCTCATATATCTAAATTTACGATGTCTGATTTAAGAGAACAGCATGTGGTTGTGCAATTTTGTTTCCTGCTTGGGAAAAATGCTGCAGAAACTGTTGTGGTGAACACAGCTTACAAGGACAGCACTATGTGAAAAACTCGAGTGTACGAGTGGTTCTCTTGTTTCAAAAAAGGTGAAATGTCAACTGATGACAAACCTCATTCTGGAAGTCTGCCAACTTCCCAAAGGGGTGAAAATGTCAACTGGTGTGCATTTGGGTAATGTTCCACCAGATCAGATTGTTAATCAAGCTTTCCATTTAAAGGTTCTGAAAAGGTCTATGTGACAAAAAAGGCCTGATTTGTGATAGATGGGAGACTAGTTTTGCCATCATAACAGTGCACCTGTTCATTTCAGTGTGGCAGTTTTTTGGCAAAACAAACAAACAGCCTCTTTTGCCCCGTCCACCTGACCTCACTGTGTGACTCCTTTTTGTTTCTGTGAACACAGAGGGACATGAAAGGGCAGCAATTTAATGACATAGAACAGGTGAAGAAAAGAACAAGTGAGGTGCTGTCAGCCATCCAAACAGATGAGTTTGAAAAAGATTTCCAAGAATGGAATCACAAATTTGACAAATGCATTAACTGTAATGGAGAGTACTACTTTGAACGTGATAAGGTTATTTTGAAAAAAATTTAAATACATAGCTTTGAAAATAATTCTTAAAAAAATAAAAATAATAAAAAAAGAAAAACAAGAAAATAATTCTTTTTTTTGATGAGTAGACATACACACAACAGTTCATGGAAAATGGAATTAAAAGACAAATATAAACGACATAAACTTTCTCAACATAAGTTCCATCAGGTTCAACCATTTTTGTTAAGTGATATGAGCCATTGAGCACATCCCTAAAGATGGGCATGTAACCATGTCAATACAGTTTGTTTTTCATTATTAACAGATGAATACAGTATCCTTTAAAGACTTTAAAGATTAGGAAACAAAGCTGAGCCCTGGTGGCACAGTGGCTGTGTGTGGGACTGGGGCCCACAGCGTTGATGGTTCAAATCCAGCAACAGCTCTCCAGGAGCAAGGCTGGATTTCCTACTCCCACTACATGGCAGTGATGCGTGGAAGAAAAAAAACTAGTAAACAAAACAGAAGGAATAAAACCAAGACTGCCTGCCTACTAATTTCACATCAAAACTCTTTTGAATCTGTCCCTTGTTTGACCAAAGAAATGAGTCGGATATCCTCATTGTTGTGGGAAAGGATTCTTGGAAGGTGTTTTCTCAGACATTTTTCTATAAAAGCCTTGGCTTTTAAACACTTGATAACAAGCACACATCCAGAAAGAAAGAAAATCAACAAGCAAAATATCATGAAAAAACAAAAATGTATTGTTATGACTATTCTTCCTGGTAATCACTGCTTTGATTGTATCTTGTATCTTGTTTTTAGGTCAAGCCATGTTTTATCTCCTCTTACTTCTTCAGAGAAATGCTTCAGGATCTTGATCCAATTGCTTAAAATTCCCACAGAATGTTTTGCTCATCTTTAGCCATTTTGGCACAACAGTTTTGGTACCCAATGAGTAGAGAAGTTTGCTCAACTTTAATTTTTCAGTCAGAACTGTGAACCCTGAACCAAATGAGAAGTTACCGGTGTTGGCTATTATTATTTCTTCAATCGGGGAATGGTTAAGATTGCTTTCTTGCAAATGGATGTAGATGGTCTGCTGCTGTGGGCTTCATCGTCAACATAATCTTGTCAGGTCTTAAAATGAGCTATTTGTAAACTGCTGATTTCTATGGAGCACTATCCCCGTATACTTTTTGTAAAGTATCAGAGAACTTGCCATTCTTCTACCCAAGTGCTACCGTAAACTCGGTTTGCTCTCGCTTCACTTTTAGCAGAATTTGTTGCTCTGACAGGGATTCTTTTCTTTCTTTTTTTGTTTTTTAGGCCTCACTGCCCTCAGGTGATGGGAGTAGGAGGCCCAGCCTTTGCTCCTGTGAGCGGGAATTGAACCTCCATCCCAGTGGGCCGCAGTCCCGCGCACAACGACTACGCCACCGGGGATCAGCCCAGGGATTCTTTTCAAACTGATGTCTTATCATTATTAATGCCTCAAACTAAACTCCTCTCAGACATGTCTTAACAGTTTATTTTGGTGGAAAATACTCTGAAAATAATTTTTCTACTAATATTCATTTCCACAAACTTTTAGAAGACGCATGGTAACCTAGTTTTATATTTTTACTAAAGAGGCAAAAGATCATGACTCTAGCAATAAATAATATACTCTTCTATGACCAGTTTCAGGAACCAGAGTAAGCAATCACCAGTTAAAGGCAGGTCAACTTAAGGCATGATAAGGATAGAACTATAGTGCACTGAACATGTCTAATGCTCCAGTACTGTCTCTGTCTCTCTCTCTCACACACACACACACACACACACACCCTTCTGATTCTCAGTGGATACTAGCAATAAACTCATTTTGAAAGGTTGCAATTAAAAGAAAAGAGCTGGGGTTGAGCCCCATTGGCGTAGTGGTTGTATGCAGGACTGCGGCCCACTGGGTTAGCGGTTCAAATCCAGCAGCAGCTCTCCAGGAGCAAGGCTGGACCTCCTACTCCCACCAGAGGGCAGTGTTGCCCCCCCTCAAAAAAACAAAAAGCAAAATATTCATAGCTTTTCATATATACTTGCAACATGTGCATGGAAGCTTCAAAAAGTTAATGGAAAATGTTTACTTTTTTATTAAATACTTTTGATTGGGTGCTGTTACATCTCATCACAACACACACATTTATCCATTGTGTCATTTGCACACATGCTGACATCATTTTCAAAGCATTTTCTTTCTACTTGAGCCTTGATATCAGCTTATTTTCTTCCCTCCTCTTCCCCCTCATGAACCCTTGATAAGTTATAGATTATTATTTTCATCTTACATTGTCCCCTGTCACCCTTTACCCACTCATGAAAAATGGTTATGAAAGAGAATAGAATTTTTCCACAAACTTTTTAAGCTCCCTTGTGTGTATGTCTGTATATATGTACACCCATACACATAGATGTAGTGTGTGGTACATGTATGTACACATACACACACAGGGTTTAAAAAGTTCATGGAAAAATAAATTCAAAGATAATGGTATTTTTAAGTGAGCTCTTGTTTTTGAAGCCCACTTACAGGTATGTGAGGAGTCCTGGCGGGAACAGTCAGTTATAAGTTGAGCTTCTAACCAAATGGTCAGCAGTTCAAAACCACCAGCTGCTCCATAGATGAGTTTTTCTACTTGTTTCTTATGGAATTATTTTGGATAAATAAATGAAAGAACATTGTCTCCCTTAATAAATTAATGGATAAAAGCAATAACCCCAACACTTAATATATCACTAAAAAGAGAAACAAACAGCTTTGTTTACCTGACGGATCACCATAATGACTACAAAACAACAACTACCCAAAACCAGAGAGATCTAAAGAAAGAGGAAGAAACAAAAATGTACACTGAACCTGACCAAGCCTCTACATCTAATTACCAGTTTTCAGGCAACACAGAAGTACACACTAAATAAGGAGGAAATACAGTCGGTAAATTCAGACTGTATAAAAGTCTATAGAATGAACAATTCAGTTTCTTCATAAAGAAATTGCAAAGCAAGTAAGCGAGGGAGAATGAGAGAGTGAAGATGAATATGAGATGGGGAGAGAGAGAAGTTGAGTGCACCTCTAAGGGAAGAATCATCTGTAGATTAAAAGAGATGTTAAGACATCAACCCATTTCAATGTGTAGACAGACCTTACTATATGCAGAAACTATCAGCACCACACCCAAACAAATAAAAGGAGAGTCAATTTAGTGAAATGTAAACACTAATTTCATACTGGACTGGATATTAAAGCACTATTTTTAGACATGGCAATGTTTTAAAGATTTCAGGTCTGTTTAAAGGTCTGTCATCAAGACCAACATGTCCCGAGAAAGACAACATGTTTGGTAAATTTGAGGATCAACAGAAAAGCCCTCAAGGAGATGGACTGACCCAGAGCAGCAACTCAATGGGCTCAAACAACAATTGTGTGGCTGGCAAAGGACTGGCAGTATTTTGTTCTGTTGTACATATGAGTCAGCAACTGCTAGAAGGCACCTACCAGCATTTTATTTTTGTTGTTTCAGTGTGGTCTTTCCCCCTAAGCTCACTGCCACCAAGTTGAAGCCATCTTCTAGAGACTGGGTAGAATAGGTTTCTGAGACTGTACCTCTTTCTGGTCCCTAGGAGTATCAGGTAGTTTTGAACTGGTGACCTTGTGCCTAACTCCTCCGCTACCAGGGCTCTCTCTTGTTGGTGCATAAAATATTTGCAGATGAAATGACATACCATCCAGGATTCACAGAAGGGAAGAAAAATGTGGTGGTGGTGGTTCAGGTTTCTAAGACTGGCCACACACTCTTGACTCTAACTGATGAGGGCATGGAATTCTTTACATGATGAAATTTTCTCCTGTAATAATAATAGAAAAATAGCCTGGTGCCTCTGAATTCCAGATGAAGCCCTGTAGGTGCTAGGAAAGGAGAGGAGACTTGTGTGGCATGCCTACCAAGGACAAATAAGAAATTGCAAAAAAAAAAAAGGAAAAGAAATGGCAGAGGCACTCTCTGGCCGGTGTTTACATTACTGGTATGTAATGGAAGGCTGGAGAAGGCATATACCACAGGAGCCTTATTTTATGAACCCTGATCCTTGAATTGAATTGTTTCTCCAACCCAATTCAAAACAATCAGATTTATTTAGGTAAGGCTTAGTCTTGCCTTCATTTCTTTACACATTTTAAGCTTTTACATCACTATAGTGTGACATCAAACACTGGGGCCATCAGACTCACCCTGACACTGTTGGGCCGAGGAGAGAACGCGCCACAGGGTTTCTGCGGCTGTGAATCTAAAAAACGTCTGTGAATGAGATGAAGGCTTACAGAGTAGAGAGCTTTACATTCACAATCACACACATTTGGGTTCAACTTAGCCTCTGCAAAGTTCCCTTGATGGAGCATCGCTTATCTGACTTCCCCCCTAACGGAAGGTTTGGCCATAATACAGCCGTGGCGAAGAACACCACCGTCGCCGACCGCCTGCTGTCTGAACAGCGTGCGGCCTGCAGAGTGACACCCTCCCCACAGGTGAGGGAACGTGAGATCTTACTTTGAGCATCTTCCAAGCACAAGCAAGCTGGCTGGGGGAATGTGCTGACTCAGCACCACCCCCATGTCCAGCCACATGGACCTCTTTTGCTCTTTAGGAAAAGTGAATCGCGGGCTGAGCCCTGGTGGCGTAGTGGTTGTGCACGGGACTGCGGCCCACTGGGACGGAGGTTCAATTTCAGCAGTGGGGCTGGGCCTCCTACTTCCACCACTGGAGAGCAGTGATGCCCCCCCCCCAAAAAAAAAAAAAAGTGAATCGCTTGAAACTAAGAGATCATACCATACACGATTCTGAGTCTTGATTATGGGGGGGTCGTAACGTACTTCAGACATGAGAACCATTGGGAGGGCAGGGCCGGGGAGTGTCTCATCATTCTGTTGTACATATGTAGTTACTATGCGTCCGAACTGACTCACTGGCCCCTAACCAGCAGGAACACTTCGATCCAGACCAACGGCTTCACGGGAACTTCCCTAGGTCCTGAGGATTCCGAGTGGTTTCTCTATAGTTAAGCACAGAGACAGGGAGATGGAACATCAAGCTCTGGGCCAGGACGAGGGGACAGAGCTTTGCATTTACTAGGATGGAGAATGGCTAAGAGTTTGATTGATGGTCCAGAATACCAAGAACTAAGTGAAGAGATTGCGGACAGTGAGCTTTGGGGGAAGTGGACAGATTCTACTAACCAGTTAGCGGACGGCCCTGTACATGCGCATGTGCACCAAAGGGCATCTTCTTCAGAAAAGGCACTAAGTCATCAGCCAGACAAGATGGGCCTCCTGTCCTTTGGTTGCTTCAGCAGTCTCCCCAGTCCTTGATGAATGGCATCACTGACCCCGCTCCAACCACCAGTGTCAACCAAGGTGGTCCCTCCAAGGACCCCAATCCCCAGGGATTGCACGGGCAGCACCTGACTCCTTCCAGCATGGCCAAGGCAGAAATTTGTGTTCACTGTGACACAATCTTACCCTACATGTGGATCTGCCTTTCTTGTCCACAGTATTTCTCTGAAAAACCTCGTTTTATAAATTTACCGAATGCCTCACTCTAATCATGGTATTTCTCATAAAACATTTAACACTCCCCCTCGCCTCCCATTAAATACCCAACCTATTTTAAAGAGAATCCATGGGTCTGGGTAACCCAGAACCCCAAGTAGTTTGCTCTTTAAAGTTGGCCCTGTAAAGACCCAACGTTGTCACCTGTCAGATGATATTTTTAGGAGCTTTGGTGGCACTATGGGTTAAGTGTAGGGACACTCGCCACAGGTGCAGGGGTTGAAACCTACCAGCTGCTTTGTGAGAGAACGATGAAGCTGTCTGCTGTGTACTGCATAGCCCTGTAGCTCCAGAAGCCTTCTGGGAAGCTGCGATGAGTGGAGGGACTTGATGGACATGAGCTTGTTGTGGAGGCTCTCTTGCTGGCCTAGCCCATGGCCTTGAGGAGCTATGGTGGTTATGCACTGCGCTGGAAACTTTAAGGTCAGCAGTTTGAAACCGCTCGGGAGAAGATGCCACTCCTCGGGAGAAAGATGAAACTTTCTACTCCCATAGTGTCTCGGAAAATCACAGGGGCAGTTAGTTCTACCCTGTCCTCTAAGGTGCTGGGAGGCAGCATTGACTCAACAGCAGTGAGTTCGGTGTGAAGCCACTGCTATGGAAGCGATTCTGCTATAGGGAGACATTCCACCTCTCTGTAGAACACAAGGCCATGAGAACCAGCAAGACCCCATCTTGCAGAAAAGAAGCAAACTGTTCACAGGATCATTGCAGGTTTCAAGGTTTTCTATTTCTATTTCCAAAGACAAACTTTCTCTCTGGAACATAAGAGTTCTCAGAATAGATGAAAATTACTAAAAGAATTTAAGTTCAATATGCTTGATACAAATGATGCATTGAATGTTATTTTTTTGGTGGGGGGCATCACTGCCCTCTGGTGGTGGGAGTAGGAGGCCCAGCCTTGCTCCTGGAGAGCTGCTGCTGGATTTGAACCGTCAACCCAGTGGGTTGCAGTCCTGTGCACAACCACTATCCCATCAGGGCTCAGCCCGCATTGAATGTTATGAGCCCCCAAAAAAATTACTGAGAAAAAAAAAAAAAGAATTTAAGTTCAAAAGCATATTACTTATTTGAAGCATCTACTAGGATTGAACATTCATAATGGTGACAAAACAGCCATAACTAAGATGTAGGACAAGTACTCCTGTGTACCCCACAGCAACTAGTGTACTATCTAGAAAATGGGTTTCTGATGGTTGAGTGAACGCAACAAAGGGTTTTCCGTTGTGGTGCAGTGCACAGGCACAGAGCCCTTTCTTCTAAAGAGACATGCTTCAAGAGAGTACTGTCAGCCCGAACAAACCCTTGTGTAGCCAGGAATCTAGGACTCCCCAGGGGGTCTGGATGCACGTCATGTCCATCCTCAGCGAGGTGTCTCTTGCTGAGGTCGCTGAGCTAGTGCGTGCCAGAGTTGCATCTTTGCTGCCACTGAGCATCCATTCCCACTGTGGGGAGCAGTAATGGGAACTGCCAGCCTACAGCCAGCAACATCTGGAAAGAAATGCTCTTGCCATGTAGAATTTATTTTCAGATGCATAAACATTGAAACTGTAAATATCTAATGCTTTTCTTCCCTTAAAAAAGCTTGTTTGTTTATTTATTTAGGCATCACTGCCCTCTGGGGGGAGTGGGAGACCCAGTCCTGCTGCTGCTGGATTTGAACCGCCAAGCCAGTGGGTCTCAGTTCCGCACTCAACCACTACGCTACCGGGGCTCAGCAGAAAAAAGTTTTTTTAAAAAATTATCACAATGAACAGATAAACATTTTAGCTTGAATCAACTGCCAAACTGGCAGTAAGAATATGGAATTCAGCAAATATAAAGGACTCCATGAAGGAGGAAAAAAAGCACAGACCACTATAGCTCATTAAAGATAGCTGGGAGGACTGAGCCCCGGTGGCGTAGTGGTTGTGCGTGGGACTGCGGCCCACTGGGATGGAGGTTCAATTCCAGCAGCGGCTCCACAGGAGCAAAGGCTGGGCCTCCTACTCACACCACCAGAAGGCAGTGATGCCCCCCACCCACAAAAAGAAAAGATTGCTGGGAAAGCACAGAATTAAAAAAAAAAAAAAGACAAGGGAAAGCACTCTACGCTGACTTTGATATGAAGGGATGTCAAGTACTTACCCTGTGGAGGGCATCATGATTCTAGAAATCCCAAAACAAGTCCCCTGCCACCGAGCCCATTCTGACGCACAGTGACACTCTCTACAGGACAGGGGAGAGGCTGCTCTTGTGAGTTTCCAAAACTGTGGCTCTCTCCTGCAGCAGAGCCTCATTTTCCCCTGTGGCATACCTAGTCCTTCAAACTGCTCATCTTGCAGTTAGCAGCCCAATACAAAACCACTACACTACTGGGGATCACCCTATGAAGTCCATTCTTGTCACCACCAGTTTCAGTAAAGAAATGAGGTGAGAGAGGGTGAGACTTGCTGATGTGGCTGAGCTGGTGCGTTTCAGAGTAGCCATCTGGGGAGTTTGTCTACCTGGCTCCTGTCCTCCTCTGAACCGCAGTAAGGTGTGGACCACACACCACATGCCACGGCTAGGGTGAGGTAGGTGAGGCTTATCGTGGGTATAATTGTGATCAAGCAGAATATTTTACTGCAGTACTAAATAAAAATTAACAGAAAAACTCTGATGCAAAAAAATAATGCCTGTGATCATAATTATGATTTCCTTTTGCAGTAAGCTTCAAAATGGCTTGGTATTATCAGTCATGTCTTTATGTAAAGTATGTCTGAGTCTAAGTGGGGGGAGGATGTTTTGAGAGTGGTGATGGCCCAAGTGTGCAAATGAGGCTTGTATACAACTGATGTAAGTATGGACCGTGAGGGGAGTTGTAGGAGTCCCCAATAAAATGATTCCTAAAAAAAAAGGGGGGGGGGAGGAGTTTATACCAAGGGCTCAAGTAAAAAAATTGGAAATAAATATGGCAACATGTGTACAAATAAGCTAGATACAAATGATGTATTGAATGTTGTAAGAGCTGTAAAATCCTCCAATAAAATCATGAAAAAAACGTTATGCCTCAGGAATTTTTACCTCATCTGCCTTACGCTCGCTCAAGCCTTGTTGTACACCGTAACAAACCCCAAACCAAATGCTCCTGTAGGTTACAGTCTGAGCTCCAACTAGTGACTAATTATGTGGACGACTGTCATTCATCTTTCTGAAACAGCCAGTGGGCAAAAACATTCTGACACTAGGCTGAGCCCCGGTGGCGTAGTGGTTGTGCGCAGGACTGCGGCCCACTGGGATAGAGGTTTGATTCCAGCTCCACGGAGCAAATGCTGGGCCTCCTACTCCCACCACCTGAGGTCAGTGATGCCCAAAACAAACAAACAAAAAAAACATTCTGACACTGAACACTCACAGCATGCACACTCACTCGCGTTTTAGGGATGCAAACAGAGAGACTCAATTGTGGTATGAGAAAAGTTTATGTTGCAGCCTCAGTAGGCTGCAACACAGATACACTTGCCACAAAGAATAATGTACACAGTGTTAGTACTGTCACAAATAACAAAATGTGAAGCAGCTCCAGTTTCTCACCAGGTCCTCCGTTTGTACCCACTTCTCACCCTTCTCACCAGGAGCCCTGGTGGTGCTGCGGGGGGAGCACCGGGCTGTGAAAGGCAGGGTTTGTGCTGATAAACAGTTGAGACTGTCTGCTCCTGTAGAGCACTGGTTCTCAAGCTTCCTAATGCTGTGACCCTTTAACGGGTTCTTCATGCTGTGGTGAACCACCCCCCCCCCCCCAACCATAAAGCTATTCTCGATGTTACTTTATAACTATAATCCTGCAACTGTTATGAATCAGATGACCCTGTCAAGAACCACAGGTGGAGAAGCGCTGCTATAATCCTTGGACACTCTAGGTAGGGCAGTTATAAAACAGAATGGACTCTATCCATTTTTTAATGCCTTGCGTCTTATTTTACACCACAACTGTAGTCTGAATATCCTGAACTGATTCAGACTGCGTTCCCTTTAAAAGTTCTTTGAGCTTGGGGAACAACTGTAAAGGGGCTGTATGGTGGATAAAGGAGGACTCCCCAATGAAAGTGTTATAGGGCAACCTTTGCAAACCTTGAAGAATGGAGAAAAAAAAATCCTCCTCATTCTTTGCAACTTCCCTGTTTTTTTGCTCACCGATGCAATTTTTAATTTTTAAGAAACTTTCTAAAAAGCCTCCTTGAGCCTCCAGTGTCCTTTGTGTAACTTTTTTAGAATTCTCCCTTTGGAATCTTAAAACACAGTCACCATGACCTTTTGAGTTGATCTCTCTGTCGTTTGGCCCAGCCATACCCTTGAAAACCATTTTCAGAATGGGTCTTGCTCTCGGGATCCAATTGGCAACTCCAAGACTGGCCTCAGATTGTGATTTGTTACAGAAGATCACTTTCACTTTTCTTGCAAGAGCCCGATGACTCTTAGAACCAGTTGATCTTTTCAGCAACACTGTTGGCGGCCAATGAGGTCAACAGGTTTGCTAAAAATTGAAAATGCCATACCCTGTGAGACCTCAACTTCAGTGGCTGCCCTATCAGTGGTATTTTACTGTCTTTTCCATCAGTTTCTAGAACTCAACCACATTTCTTATCATTATTGATCCATGTTGATAGTCTCTGCAGCTTGTCTTAAAACACTTGATCCAGCTAAGAACTTATTGTTTAATTTTATTTATTTTTAATTTATTTTAATTTTTTTGGGGGGGGCATCACTGCCCTCAGGTGGTGGGAGTAGGAGGCCCAGCCTTTGCTCCATGGAGCTGGAATTGAACATCCGTCCCAGTGGGCCGCAGTCCCGTGCACAACCACTACGCCACTGGGGCTCAGCCCAAGAACTTATTGTTTTATGTGGGGCAGTATATTCATGGATTTGTCGCAAGGCTTCAGTGATTTGGAAAGATGTCACTTGGGTTTTGTTGAAAATTTCATTAGCTCAGACCTCCAAATTGTTTATTTTCCGTCACCCCCAAAAAGTATGCCATCCCCCCACGCCCTTTTAAAGGCACCTTAACATGACTAAGGCAAGCACAATACTGAGAACTTGTGTCTTGGTACATATGTACTTATGAAATACTCATGTGGTATGTTTTTGTCATTTACCCCTAACTTGACTCTTGTTTTGTCGATGGAAAGACAGGGGCTCGGAGAGGTTGTGAAGTTGGCCCCAGGCCATCGAGTTATACAGTAAGGGGCAGCATCAGATCTACACCCAGATCTGCTTGACTGCAAAGTTCACCTGCTGCTTTTATACCACGACAAAGGCATTTGTGAAGAGGAGAAAATACAAACCCATTAACGATGATTAAAACAGTACAAAAATACATCTGCACATTGACAAGGAGTGAAGAAAAGACAGTTGGGCAGCTGCAGCTGAGGACAAAATTCTTCAAACGTATATACAATTAAAAAAAAAAGGGTGCATGATATAAGGAATAGAAATAAAGCCATCCATTGAATAAAACAAATCCATCTCTACAGTTTGTATTTTCATTATGTAAGAGGAACAAAATAGCTTCTACCAACATGGCATGTTTGCTATAGAGAAGACTTTCAAGAAAAGCATTAGCAAAATTAATCTGGCTTAGACAACAAAACAGAATGACAACAGAAAGTCAAACTCACTACCACTGAGTTGATTACAACTCATGGCCAACCTCCCTAACAGAGAAGAAGTGCTCCCCGGGTTTTTGAGACTGAAAACCTTTTCCAGGAATAAGCCTCACCTTTCTGTCCTGCATCCCACTTCGGAACCTACTCCACCACCACCAGGTGGTGGTCCTCTTACACCTCAAGAGGCCAATGATCTGGGCATTGTCAATATTCTGGCCCCTGGAAAGCTGTGATGATCAAACATGACCTATCCAAATGGACCTGGAGCCCTGGTAGCGCAGTGGTTACAAGTTGGTGGGCTGGGAGTACAGGGTCGCAGGAGAAGATGGAGCCTTCCACTCGGGCACACAGCCCGGGCAACCCATGGGGGGGGGGGGGGGGGGGGGGGGGGGGCGGCACGTGCCGCTGTGAATCAGCACAGACTAGATGGCAGTGAGCTTTGCATTTTATCCAACTGTAGTTCCAACTGGAACTAAATTGTGAAGCTTAATGACCTTTCAGTCATTAAAGGTCACACATGGTCACTGAATAAAAATACCAGAAAAAAGTTTTGCTTTTGCATTTCCACCATATAGCAGCCACATCCTTTATCCCTTGAATGTATGCCATTTAGTTCATTTTTTCCTTAAGAATACCAAATTCTGACTTGTATTCTGTCATATACACACTCTGTTGCTGGGAATATCAATGCCAATCTCAGTCTTAAGTCTGAGCAGTGAGAAGAAAACATTCCTGGGGATGTGGTCTACATTTGAATTATTTTGCACCAGGCATAACAGCAGTGATTTCACTCAACACTGGATTTAGTTCTCTACAATAAGCGGTCACTTGCTCTGATGAACACTAATGGGTCAGTTTTTTTTTTTTAAATGCAAGAATTAAGAAAAAAGTCCATAAAATAGCAATACTCCTCCAGTAGTGTGACCTCTCACGACTGTGTCTATGTCTGGTGCCTGATGACTACTTGGAAAAGCCACAGAAGGTGATGCTTGGGTTTTGTCAATTATAACTGCTAGCACAAAGTATCAGAGATCTTTTAGTAAGAAACAAGCATCACCTGTGTGTAAGAGATTAGCACTTACCTGATAATCATTTCTTTTAATATTTGGAACGTCCATGTTGTGAGTAGAAGGGCAAATATCTTCATACTTCTTGCCGGTGAAAATATCAATTCCAACAAGGTGAACCTAATAGGAAAGGAGAACAGGAAACCCGTTCAGTCTCTGCCAAGTATATCATTCAATACATACTACACAGGAGCACAATACCCACGCTGATTCCGACTGATTCTCCTTTCAAGGTCGTCTAATTTTACTTTCCTTTAAAAAGTCCAGTCATTCAAATGTAACAGGAGGTAAGAAAAAGAACCGTAGATAGATTCCTTAGACTTCTTATAGGAGGCCTTTTTCTCTGTGAACAGTATCTTTTGAAAGATAACATTTTCTTGTGCTCGGGGTAAAGATTTACAGTGTGGTCTCCCGTTCAACAATTTCTACACTAGCTGTTCGGTGACACTGGCTAGTTCCATTCTTCCCAAGGCACGAGCAGTCTTGGTAGTTCTGTTCTGCTCCTTACCCATTCTGAATAGACCTTCTCTCCCTAAGGCTCAAAGTTTCCGTTCCCTGTTCCTAAAACACCGCTAACGCGCAAGACGGAAACGCTACCTTTCAGTACTCACTATCCAGCATTTCTGTGGGTGAAAAAAGAGTATTATTCCAAAGCCATCAGCACAGAAAACCTATCCTTTGTTATGGACTACGGATGACCCAAACCCCAAAGCCAGAGGCGGATGGGCCCTTACCTTGGCATGACCATGCTTCCCGGTTTTGGAAGTTGACATCTCCACTATTTTGCACGGTCGTCCTTTGAGCACCACGAAGCCGTTTTTGCGCAGGGCCGAACACTGCATAGGGTACGTGCTGGAAGCCCCGGCATCTCCAGTCGTGAAATCAATTTCATCCGCCATGGTGGGCTGGGGAGAGGGTATCTTTTTCCGAGCGAACTAGGCAGAGAAAGTTTGAGT
>PVJH01029587.1:0-25718 GCA_004026705.1 Nesogale talazaci
TGAGAAAATATTAAATTTAATTTTAGATAGATTGTTCATCTCTCAAACATTGTAATTAAAAACATTTTGTTCTTTGTTCTCACAAATTCTTCAGTGCTTTCATCATAATTAAGCTGGTAATTTACTTCCAGCATATTTACTTCCATACATAATAAGAATAATGAATCTAGTCTTTTTTGAATCATTCTTATGTACTGAGGGATTTTGAGTTTCTTTAGGGACAAAAATGAGCAGTTTTGTTGTAGAGTTTATGATCAGTAAGGTAAATAATATACATAAAGTCATTTCAACATCGAGAAATATGCATTGTAATTTATCTGCTATTATTAAATCATGGATGCCTACATGAATAAGATATGTCTTTCCTGAATCCATAAGCTATACCCATAAGAATAAAATTGTCATACTTCTCTGTAAAATTTGCATTAAAGTCTGTCCTAATTTTTGGATGCCCTCATGCAGTCTTCACCAGGTATATCCCTATTGTTTAAAGTGGAAAATCCAAAAGAACATCAGATAGTTTCACTGCTCTTTTCAAGCAGGATTCAAACTTCAATCATGGCGCAAGCACATGGTTACACAAAATGTAACTTTGGCATCCAGTACTCTGCAGCACTTCTGTCATCGGGTCGCTCCTTCCTGCTGCATCTGTGATGGCGAGCGCTTGAGAATCAGTAAGAGAGTCTTGCCATCCAGGCAAGGGCGACTCATGGTGCCCACAGAGAACGGGGTAGAGTTGTCCCTGTGGCCTTCCGAGACTGTAGCTCTCCAGGAGGAGACATCGCTGTTCTCTTTCCTGGAAGCAGTTTGGCGTTTCACCCTGCTTAGCTTCACGGTCGCAGCCCGAAGTATAACCACGATGCTGCCAGGGATCCTTGATAATTGGTATTCGTTAGTAATTGTTTTGTTGTATTCAATATTTTTCAAAATCTTACCTAACTTATGCAAATACTATGTGAGTGACCAGTAGAAATCTGTGCATGTCTTTAAATTTATTTCTAAATGTCAGAAAGCTTGACTCCCTGGATGATAATGTTGCAATGTATTATTCTACATAGCCGACATTAATGTAGCCCCTTTTGTGTTTGTCTGCTCTTTGGCCACCTTTTCTAAGACATGTGGAACCTGAGTGCATGATTCTAGGATTAACCTTGTAAATACAGTATGTGCTTGCCAATGTGTATCAGAAAAATATTTCAATACTTGATCATTTCCTACATATATTTTGATAACTGCTCATCAGTAAATAGAGATGACAAGAAAGGTGTAGAGTAACTAAACAAGAGGTGGGGAAATGAACCTCTTCCAGATAGCAATCTACCACACCAACATTTTCAGTTACATGCTTATTATAATGCCCTGGCATAGTGCAGTACTGTTATAGGTCTGGGCTTAAAAAATGAATTAACAAATATCATATAAATAATAAAGTACTTCATTGACAATTTCTTCATTGAATGATTTTTTAAATGAGTGAATGTGTTAATCACTTGACAAGATTTTCATCCGTTGAAGATGAATATCTTAAAACAATACTTAGCTAATCTGTCTGAGAATGATCAAGAATGGAATCTACAAAAAACTGAAACACTAAGCGACACGATTTCATTACAAATAATGGAAAAAACTTTATCATATACTAAGCTTTTAAATCCTTCCATGTTGTTTTAGGAATATGTATTGGGTTGCTCTTTCCTGTGCTAGCATATTTGGAGATGTAACCTTTTTAAAATTAATCAAACTGAGAAATAATTTCAAGTAAACCATCAAATTTCTATTTTGTGGGGACCCAAACAGCCATTTTCCTTAAAAATTATTTATGTTTAAAAACTATCATTATAATTTATAATGATAGCAACAATGTATTGCAAAATGGCTTTCCAGTATTGACAGTGTTTGCATTTTGTGAATTAACAGAAAGCATGTTTTTGGTTTAAATATGAGAGCATATTTGTGAATTGAATTGGTCTCAGTATATCAATCCTATTTGTACCAATCACTAAATCCATTTGTATCAAATCCAGAAGTAAATGATCCAGAAGTAAATCCAGAAGTAAATCATTTAGGACTTTTGTTGTTAGTTTGCAAATAAAACAACATGCCAAGCCAATTGATGGAGAATAAAGTTGTCATTTATTATTTTCATCTTTAGTTTTGCAATATTGAAATATATACTGGCCACCGAACCTTGTTGTTTATCACTCAGAAATTTTTTTAAGATTTTTGTTGTTGTGGTTGTTGTTGTTGTTTTGGGCATCACTGCTCTCCAGCGGTGGGAATAGGAGGCCCAGCCCCACTGCTGGAACTGAACCTCCGTCCCAGTGGGCCGCAGCCCCGCGCACAACCACTACGCCACCGGGACTCAGCCCTTATCACTCAGAAATTTTTGATACAAGATTTCAAGTGATGTTGACATCACTTCACCCACTTTCTGTCCAATAATTTGCATTATTTCAAAAAATATTCCACAAAATATAATTTGTTTTGCCACTAATGACATCCGCAGATGTAAGAATTCTGATTCTAAAATTGTTTCACTTCATATATTACTATTAACTACTTGACTGCAGTGAGGAATGGATGCAGAATTTGGAACAAATTCTATTATGTTAATATTGTTTTTAGTAATTTCAGTACTAATATTATTAGTCCAGTGGTTTACACCACTAGAGTATCAATGGATGAAGCAGATTGATTTTTTTTTGAATTTAGATATTCACAAATTAGTTTCTCTTTATCTTCTGCATAATTTCATCTTTGTACTATACTTTTTGGTTGCCATTTTATTTTACCGGGATATAAAATTATACTCCTTTAAAAATTTGGTCCTACCAGTGGGTGTAGGAAGACATCAGACAATGTAGGATATGACAAAATAGTAATAATTTATAAATTATCAAGCTTTCGTGGGGAGAATGGAGTGGGGCGGGAAGGAAAATAATACCAGGGACTTAAGTGGAAAGAAAATGTTTTGAGAATGGTGATGGCAACAAGTGTATATGTGTGCTTTGCATACAATAGATGTATGTATGGATTGTGATGGGAGTTGTATGAACCCCCAATAAAATGGTTTTTTAAAAATTCAGTCATACCATATGAGTACATTTGAGTAATTGAGAATTAATATAATTTATAAAGCAAGTAAACTGTATTTAAATTTTTTCATTCAAATTTGAATACTAGCACAAAAGTTTATGTTTGAAAACCAGTAAATTAAAAAATTAGTTGGAAAAAAATTAGTTGGAACATGCAATTTTTGTCTTCAGGTCTAAGATAGCCAAAAGAAATAGTTGCTGCAAAATAGTCAACAATCAGTTCATTCGTTTGTTATCTGACGTTAGTTGGCCCGGTCTCCTTAGATCTCCACGAGTGTTTCTCATCTGGAAATAAGACTTTCAGATGTGCGCGTGGCTTTCCATCCTTTCAGGCATTATCACACTACCTTATCAAGCATGCGGTCCTTTGGTCTCCCCTGATAACATGTCCCAAGCCCTTAGGATGAAATCTCATCATCTTTGTCACTAAAGCAACGGTTCTCAACATGTGAGATACAACCCCTTTGGGTTTGTATGACCCTTTGACAGGAGTCCCCTGATTCATAACAGTAGTGGAATTACAGTTATGAAGTAGCAATGAAAATAATGTTTAAGGTTGGGGGGTCAGCACAATATGAGGAACTGTATTAAAGGGTTGCGGCATTTGGAAGGTTGAGAACCACTGCTCTAAGGGGTATTCAGCTGTATTTCTTCCAAGGCATATTTGTCTGTTCTTTCCACAATCTGTCATATTTTCAATATATACCAGCAGCATCATAATTCAAATGCATTGATTCTTCTTCCGTCTTCCTTATTTGATGTCCAACTTTCACATGCATATGAGGCCATTTAAAATGCCATCCTTGGGTCAGGTGCACCTTTGTAGCCAAAGTAAAAGCCTTGCTTTTCAACTAAGAGGGTTTGTGTAGTACATTTATACCCAAGGGATTATTTAAACAATTTCTGCTTCTATGGGTATTGTTTGTAGATCCAAACAAGATGAAATTATTTATGACTTCAATTTTTTCTCTGTTTCTCATGATGTTACCTATTGGTCCAGTTGTAAGATTTTTGTTTTCTAGACACTGCATCGAGATCCATACTGACAGCTGTAATCTTTGTTCTGCACCAACGAAGTGCTTCCAGTCCTCCTCACTTTCAGTAAACAAAGTTGTCCTGTCTGCATATCACACCAATCGTGCTTTCCACCAATCCTGATGTCATGTTTTTCATATATAGTTCTCTGATGATTTGCTCATCATATTGATTGACTAAATATGAGAGAATACAACTATGACCCCTACCTTTATTGATATAAAATCATGCAGTATTCTCTTATTCCATCAGCATAAATGTCTCGATCTATATACAGTTTCTGTAATAGCATAATAAGGCTTCCTCCTTTACCCTAAGCACATGTTTACTTTATTCATAATTTTTCCCTGTAAATACCTATTGATGGGCAGCTTGGTTGCTAGCAAATGTGGGCAATTTGAATAGTAAACTAATAAATATTTGTGTGCAGGTTTTTGTGAAGACTTAAGTTTTCAAATGATTTGGGTGAATGCTTACAAGTGTAATTGGTATATTGGTATGGTATGCCTATACTAAGCTTTCTAAAAAAACTGCCTACTATCTTCTAAAATGACTATAACATTTTACATCTCCACGAGCAATGAATGCATTCAGGTTCTTCTGGGTACTTTTCAGAAATTGGTATTATCACATATTTTGATATTTATATTTTAATTTCATTCAATTAATTTTTGAGACTATGCACAGCAGAACATATAACAATAAAACAGCTATATATATATATATATATATATATAACTCATCTATATGTATAACACGAATTCTCTGAGCTACTCCATCCCCATTAACATAAGCTCACTGCCCCGTTTAAACAGATCCCTAGTTAACAGTCCCAGTTTTTCTAGACAATCTGAGTGCATTTATATAATTCTTAAAAGAGCAAAATGTTCAGACAGGGCAGACAGTTTTTATGAGGTAAACTAGACTATTTTGTTTTAAGAAGACTTTAGAGAATAGTTTTGATTTAAGGATTAAAGATTACTTCATGACAATAGTTGCCAGGGTTCACTTAGCCAATTCAACTTCTCCATCTCCTCTTCCCATAGAGATAGGAAATTTGATTTCTGTGGATATCATCTGGTCATCTTTCGTGTTGTTTAAAAAATGTTTTTGCTATGAATAAGTCATTGGTCTTTCAAAATTCTGTCATGTGATCTCCAGCTTGTTTCTATCACCAAGACCATATTTTGCAACTATTTTCCTTCCACTTTCTTTCTGATTTTAGCACTCCTCGGTCCAATATTTATCAATGTATCTTGGTTGCATGTTTAATCAATTTCAGACTGATGCTATTGGCGGAACTCTGTGTGGCAGCTGCTTGAATCTGAATAATACTTGGGTTGACTGGATTTCCCTGCAGACTGATAGCTATTACCCTATCACAGACAGTATAGTACTTCAAGCTTGATTTTGCAGTGCCCGTTTTGACAATGAATACAGCACTCTTCCTCTTTGCTGTGTTATTACCAGCATAGGAAATCATATGATTTTCAGATTCAAAATGGCTTCTACCGGTCCATTTGGTTAATTGATACTTAGGATATCAATCTTTATGCACCTTATTTAATTCTAAAGACTTCCAATTTTCCTCAATTTGTATTCACACATTCCAAGTATCATCAGCAGATGTTTACAGCTATTTCTTCTTACCATGAGTCATGCGCCACCAGCTATTAAAGATCCAGAAGCCTGCACTTCCACAGGTTTTATCCATGCCCCTCACCATGGCCAATTCCATTCTGAGAAAGCAGACCCTTCTTAGTCACATTTTGAGTGCCCTCTGATCCAAGGGGCCCATCCTGACCATGTTCTGTTTCCATTCATTAGGCCTTCAGTATCCAATAATATTTTGAAATTTGTGTAAGGTTTTCTGTGGTTATTTCCTCCCAAGTTGGCGGCCAATTCCTTCTTAGTTATCTGTTCTTAGTCTGGAAACTCCACTGAAAACCATTCACTCTGGGTGACCTCGCTGTCTTTTGAAATACCAATGACATAACTTCTAGCACCACAGCAACACACAAGCCACCACAGTATGACAAGTTGACATACAAGAGGTGGGGTTTTAATGGCCTTTTGACTTAATTGACTTAATTAATATTCATTTTAAATCTTAACTTTGCTTCTCTTTTTACGAAGTATTTTGTTTTTGTTTTGTCCTCTAGATTCTTTCAATATTTTCTCTTTGTTTTGGTGTGTCTGCAGATGGAATAGCCTTTCCCTAGCACAGTTTGATCTGGTCTGAGTCAGTATTCATCTGATTAGTATCATCTGAGTTTCTTGTATCTGCAATTGGTTGACTGTCATTAATTTTATCCATTATCACTTCAAATCATTATTTTACTCCTTTCCGTTGTCTGATACAGGATCACTGCAATTCAAAACTGACTCAACAGCAGTGGGTTTCACTTATTTAGTCCAATTTTACATATGGCTTACCTTTTGAAAACACTCGCTATGTTATTGGATGTCTTGTTTTTTGTTTTCATTCTTCTTACTTTTCAATTCAACATGGGAAGTTTCCATTGTCTTCTCTCTCTCTTTTTTTTGCAATCTAATGAAGTTTTTACTTTGACTGTACCACATCTAAAGATATGAAAGAATACTGTTATTATTCGGCGTTGTCAAGCCATTTCTGACACGGAAACCCTATATACACCAGAGAAACAATCCCTGGAATGCACCACCGTCATAATTGTTCTTACATTTGGGTCTGTGGCTGCAGCCATGTGTCAATCAATCTTGTTGATAGCCCTCCTTTTTCTCTATTTTTTTTCTCCCCCTCTATTTACCAAGCATAGTATCTTTTCCCCAGGGACTTGTTTCTCCTGATCAGATGTCCAAAGCACATCATCTGAAGTCTCACCGTCCTTGCCTTTCAGGAGCATTCTGACAGGGCTTCTTCCAGGACAGACTAATTTGATCTTCTGACAGTCTGATGCACTTTTCCTACTCTTTGCTAACGTCATAATTCAAATGCATTCTTTCTTCTCTGAGCTTCCTTTTTCATTGTCCAACTTTCAAATGTAAAAGAGGCCATTGAAAATACCATGTGTTTGTAACATTCTTTCTGTTCAGCACCTTAAAGAGGTCTCAGGCAGCAGATTTTCCCAATAAATTATGTCGTTTGATCTCTAGACTACGGTTTCCATGAGCATCGATTGTGGACACAAGCAAGATGAAATCCGTGGCAACTTCAAACTTTTGTCCTTTTATCATGCTGTTAGCTATTGGTCCAGTTATGAAGGCGTCTTTACGTTGAGTTGTACTGCTCACTGAAGACTGCAATCTTTGCTCTCCATTGGTGAGTGTTTCAGGTCCTCTTCCCTTTCCGCAACCAAGATTGTGTCAGCTGGAGACAACAGGTTCTTGTTAAGCCTCCTTCCCAAACTAATGCCACATTCTTCTTTATAGAATACAGTTTACTTGCTCAGAATGAAAACGGAGTAAGTATGGTGATACAACTCAGCTGCATACCTTTCTTGATTTGAAACAAGGCAGTGTTCTTTTTCTGTTCACACTACGGTCTCCTGACCTGTGCAGCTGCCACAAGAGCACAAGTAAATGTTCTGGAATTCCCATTCTTCTCAAGGCTACACACTGTTTTTGCTAGGTGTGCAGAGTCTAATGTCTTCACATAGTCAATAAGATGCCAGTAACGGTCTTTCTGGAACTTCGTGCTTTCAACCAAGGTCCACCTGATGTCAGCAAAGATATCCCTGGTCTGCATCTGGTCTGAATTTTAGGAAACTCCTTGCCAACATACTGATGCAACTGTTGTTGAATGAGTTTTTTCCTGTAACTGATACATTCTGTTGGATGTGCAAATTCATTCTTTGGAATGATGCAAATATGCATTTCTTTCTTGACATAGATTGAGTGCTTCCAGTACTTATCAGCTTGTTGAAATACATCAATTGGTATTTCACCGACTCTGAAGACTTGTTTCTGCCTGATTCCTTCAGTGCTACTTGGACGTCATTCAGTACCATTGGTTCTGATCCGATGCTCCCTCTTGAAATGGTTGAGTGTCTGCTAGCTGTTTTTTTGCCAGTGACTCGATGTATTCTTTCCATCTTCTTTGATACTTCCTGCATCGTTCAGTATTTTGACTATAGAAACTTTGAATATTTAAACTCAAGTATTGTATTTTTTAAGTTACTTCAGTTTAAGATTTGTCAAGCATGTTCTCTTTTGTTTTTCTAACTCTAGGCATATATTCATTTTATTTTAATATTTTTCTCTGTCTTCTCAAGCTGTCCCTTGGAATTTTCTGTTCTGCTCTTTGACTTAGCCTCTTTTTGTTATATTTGCCTTAGCTGTTCTATATTTAAGAGCAAATTTCAGAATTGGCTCTGACATCCACTTTGTTCTTTTCTTTCTTTCCTGCCTTTTAATAATCTCTTGCTTTCTTTATGTATAATGTTCTTTTTTAAAAAATCATTTTATAAGAGCTCTTACAGATATGATAAAAATCCATAATTCAATTAGATCAAACATTGCTGTACAATTGGTGCCACCATCATTTTCAGAACACTTTCTTTCTTCTTGAACTCTTTAATATCATCTCCCCATTATCTCCACCCTCCCCCTTCCTGCCACCCAAGAACCCTAGTTATTATTTTATACAATCTTGCTATTGTTATTATTATATTTCCATGTCTTACACCATACAATGTAACCCTTTACCAATAATTCTGCTATTCATTCTCCTTGGTTGGGGTTATATAGTCATCATTGCTATTGGCTCCCTTTTCCCATCTTTCCTCCCTCTTCCCATACCCTCAGGAAATAATTACTCTATTGTTCTTTCTCGTGTTTACCTATTTGGATTTCATGCATTGAACAATCTTAATTGTACAATTTAACACAAGTCTAACAAGATTGAGGTAAAACTAAGACCATAATAGTCAGGGGAGGAAATAGTTAAAAACTAAAGGATGGCTATGTATTTCATCAATAATATACTGCACCCTGGATATGTCATTCCTTCCATGTGGCCCTTCTGTGAGGGACTGTCCAATTATCTTGCTCGTTTTTGAATTTCTGATACCAATTCCCAGTAACACCTCATAATTGCACAGATTTGTGTGCTTCCTCCAGTTGAATTTTGTTGTTTCCCTACTACATGGCCACTTGTTTAACTCCAAACCTTTAACACACCATATGCCATAACTTTTAATAGTTGGGCATCATGAGCTTTCTTTACCACATTTGTTTAATTACCCATTTGTCTTCAGTGATCATGTGAGGAAAGTGAGTATCATATATGTTGCTCTTAATATCATTCACCTGGTCATAAGGTCTTTTGCCATTAGTGTTCAACTTGCAATGTAATAAGTATGAACACAGAAAAGTAAAATTAATCAAAATGAGATAGTGAGCTGAAAATTAATTTATATTGACTATTTTGAACCATTTTGATTTGCCATATTCGGAAAGACAGATTTAAGAAGAATGGTGGTACATTTATCCTTAAAGTGGACATTTCAAGATTTGTCTTCCAGTATAATGCTGACTTGTAGTAGGATAATATTTATTCAAATACAAGGATATCTATTTCATACAACTATATTCAAATTTATGGACCAAGTACTAGACATAGTGATGAAGAAGTTTGAAAATGCTGTCAAAGCAGTCACTCTGAAGTCAATCAAGTATGAGATCAAGCTGCATTAATAATTATTAATAATTGAAATGCAAAAGTTAAAGAGAAAGCGAAAGGAGCAGTAGTTGGAAACTACGGTCTTGATGATAGAAATGAAGCTGGCATGATAGAAATTTGCAAGAACAACAACTTCTTCATCATAAATACCTTTTTTCAACAACACAAATGGTGAGTACACATGTAGAATTCTCCACATGAATTACACAGAAATCAATTTGACTGCATCTTTGGTAAGAAACGATCAAGAAGTCCAACATCAGCAGCTAATACTCGACCGAAGCCCGACTGTATAACAGATCATCAGTTTCTGATATGCAAGTTTCATGTTGAAGTTAAAGAAAATTAAGACAAGCACATGAGACACAATATATGACCTTGAATACAGCCTACCTGAACACTAAGAGCAATGCAAAATCATAGACACCTTTATTCAAAAAAATTAAAGTGTGAAGCAATCATTTATTTCTTTAATTAAATATTTTTATTGGGGGCTCTTCATCACAATCATATAATCATGCCTTGTGTCAAGCACATTTGAACACATGCTGCCATCATCACTTTCCAAGATTTTCCTTTCTACTTGAGTTTTATATAAGCTCCTTATTTTGCCTCTCCCTCCCCTCCCTGCCCTCCTTCATGAACTCTTGATAAGTTATAGATTACTATTCTCATATCCTAAATAGTCCTCTGTCACCCTTCATTTTTTGACATGCCCTCCATCTAGATATACACACTTCTGAAAGCAGAGTTTTCATTTGCTCTAACCCTTTCCAAATATTTTCATTCTCTCTAATATTCAGCATATCACAGTAAGTGCTTTTGTATTCTTGAGCCTCACATCATTTCCCTTTGAAATCATGTCTTTTTGAGAACAAAAAGAAGTCTAAAGGGTCAAGATCAGAGCTGTAGCATGGATGGGGTATGGTTTTCCAAGGAAATTAAACCCTCAAGAATGAGAGGTTGTGTCACTGGGATTAGGGCTGGGAGGTGGGGGGTAGGGTGTGAAGGAAGCTCAGAGCTCAATACAAATTTTCTGACCTTTTTCTCACAAATTCAGTTTTCTCTAAGCTTTCACAATAATATGCCCCATGATCATCTTTTTACCTTCAAGAAAATCTGCCAGGATTATCATTTGGGAATTCCAGATGACAGTGATGGTCATCTTGTGAGCCAACCTCTCTGCCTTGGCCCAGCAGTTGGAAACTACTGTTCTGATGGAACTTTTTGTGAAGGCACCTTAAGGGAGACGAAGACAAATGCACTACTGGAGGAACTCTCTGAAGTCATCCACTGATCACAGAAACTTCTCTGCACATATCTTTTTTAGAATAAATCCATCCAACTATGAACTAGAAGCCAAGTGGCAATACTTTTTTGCTCACCTTAAGCATATTTTTTGTTGTTGTGTTTTTAATTTCTAGTACTTCATTTTTGTTATTTCTCCTTATATTAGTAATCTTTTCTTTCAAGCTATCTGTGTTCTTGTTGGAGCATTTGAAATATTAATCATATTTATTTAAAATTTCTTCTCTGACAAATTCTAACAGCTTTGTCATATCTGAGTTAGTTTGCAAAGACTGCTTTGTAGTTCAGTGTCTCTTGCATTGCCTTTTAGTATAGCTCATAGCTTTCTATTGAAGGATAGACTGTTGTAATTCAAGACAATTAATAGACTTCTAGCATGAAAATGTATGTAATATTTATTAATGGGTTCAAGAGAGCTCCATTTCTTATAATGTCATTCTTTTGATCTTCTTCTGATTTTGGACTTTCCTAAATACTCTTTCTCAGAGAAAGCATGTGTCTTGTATCTCCCATTTGTACTCATTTGGATGACTAGAGACATGTTGATGACGAAGTGGTAAGGTGTGAGAGAAACAAGCATTCTGTAATTTTTAACTAAATACCTGTCTTTTATTCAGCTCGTGTCACTAGACTCTGACCTTTATTAGTGTTTTTCCAGTGTGATCTAGATAGATTCCCTAATAACCTGATTCCCTTTACTTGTTGAAGTGTTCACAACTTGGTTTTTTGAAAGCAAAGCACCTGTTAACTCTGCTGGGGCATTTATATGCTCCCCCCACACTCCCTTTAATTGAGAGAGAAACACTCCAGGGGCCTAGAATTCAAGAAATTCTCTTCTAAATGGGATAAGACCCTGAGAAAATGTATTCCCCTCACAAGTATGCCTTGGTTATAGAGAACAATATGGTCAGATTTCAAAAAGGTTGCTCTTTTTATTCTGCCTAACAGAGCCAGGAAGGTTTAGTTCTTATCTTCCTACCATTAAGAATTTGCAGACATTCCTGTAAACAAAGCTCATAAAAGTATGGACGGTCCTCCTAAAACTTTGTCTTCAGTTTTCTAATCATCTCCCACACTTGCTGAGCACATTAATTTAAATAATTGGCCTAAAGCATTTGATTTATTGTTAGCACATAATGCTCAGTAACCTGTCAGGTTTATTGTGATAGCAATAACATCTCTAAGTCCCCCATTAGATTTGATGAGTGCAAAAATAATTAAAATACCCTCATGAAGTCCACTGTCTAGGAAAAATGGAGATATAAGCATACAATTAATGAATATCAATTATAATTGCTATAATACTGATGCATCTAACTGGCTTCAAAGAATAATGGAAATTTACTTGTGTGTTATGATGTTCTATTTTCCTAAGAACGTTATTATAAATTTGGCAGTAACTACATAATTAATAATTACTACATGACTAGCAGGAGCCCTGATGCCACAGTGGTTACTGGGAGGGCTGCTAAACAGAAGGCCAGCAGTTCGAAACCACCTGTCGACCTGTGGGAGAAAGACAAGGCCTTCTACTCTTGTAAAGAATTACAGTCTCAGAAATCCACAGGGGCATTTCTACGCTGTCCTGTGTTAGAATTGACAGTCAGAGGCAGTGAATTTTTCCTTGCTGTTGCTTATTAATGTGGGCTACATTTGATTAAGGCAGGCTCTGTTAAACTTAATCTGGGATTTAACCTTATACTGTGAATTTTAATAGCAGGATGATAACGTAATATTATTTTCATTTTAGAGATAAAATTGAATGAATGAGAAAAGTGACTTCCAAATTTTCATAGCACATTAATGTCAAATTTGGGACAAAAATTTGGAGCATAGATTTGGGAAGAGATTTTTTTTTACCCACTATATCTGAACCACTACTTTCATTCCTATATAAAGAAAGATAAAGAATTTTGCATTTTTGTCCTCCAAGATGCAGTAATAACTCAATATAGAATGCTGTCTAGCGGAAATCCTTCATATCAATGATGCTTTGAAACATTTGTGTTTCCAGACCTTTCTGCAATCAGATAAAAAGGCTCTGTTGGGAAAGGATGATGGTGCAATAACTAGCCATTCTAGTATATTTTCCCCAAAACACAACCACATAAACCACATAAAGGAGAAACTAGATTACACACTGTAAAATGAGTAGATAACTTTTATCTTATAGGAGTCAAAATATCAACAGAGTCTGAAGAGGGTATGAAATTGAAAAATCGGCATTCACTTAGCTCAGCAGTTAAATCACTTACAGGGCAGAAAAGGCAATTCAAAAACCCTTAAGACAGCTGCTCTCCTGGGAAATAATGAATGGGATCATGGGTTGGCTTCTCCGTATTGGAAATCAGGATACCCTGAATACAATGAAGAAATGGCTTATAGATTTGCTAGAAAGTCAGTGAAAAAAATAATTTGGACACAAGTAGTCAAATAGAAGTTTTCCATTTTCTGCCAATGTACTAGAGTTCATTCTGGTCACAGGAGGATTATATAGTCTCACTAAAAATACCTTCCTCAAGACTGAATTTTTTAAGTTTTTACTGCACGTAGTTATGGAAAGGAAGCCTGCAAATTCCTTGCTTGAGGAAAATTTAGAAGAAATGAGCGAAACAGTAGATGTTAAATTCCTTACTGGATTGGATGTTTTCGAACACATAGTCAGTTAGTCACCTTGATAGGTGGTCATCACAGAGAGAGACATTGAGATAAAATCTGGCTTAAAGTGCAACTACTTTGCTATACACACATATCAGTGCAAATTGAGATACATTTCCAGATTATGTTTGAAGTATAAAAGGTTGTAAAGAGTGTTAGTCCACTTTCTTTCAACACAACAACAGACCTGGAGAAACTTCAGCTTGAATAAATCAGAGCACTGAAGTCACTTGACCAACAATGCACACAGAATGTGAAGAAACGAAGGTACCTGTCGGAAGAGGCCACACGTGAGGGCTTTCTTACCCAGGGCAGATGTTATCCGGCCTAGGGAAAAAGCACAGCTGGAATTGTGAACAAGTTGGTTGAGGTCAACAATGGGTTAAAGAAGGTATGCAGATGCCAGGAGCTGCAGATCAAGGAGGTATTAACAAAGAGTAAGCTCTTCTCCAAGACCTCCAACAAGGCCAGAAAGCTGCAAACATCCGCCACAATGGAAGAGGAAGAAAATGATACCTAGACCTTTCTTCCCTATCCCCATGAAAATGATTATTTGGTTTTAGAGATGAGGGCACCACATACTCTTGCTTTTAGAGCACTGGCAAACAAAACAAAAAACATTCAACATGGACAAGAAAAGAAAAAAGAAAAAAATGTCTGCCTCTAAGGTAGTATCAGAAACAGTAGATTCAGATTAATAGCTGGAAGAAGACCAGAAACCAAAATAAAAAGACAAGAGCCAAGAAGGAGGGAGAGTCTCACTGAGGCAAAACTCCTAGGGAAGACGCATAGCTAAGGGAGAAGCAGACATTGAGAAAAATGCTCTGGCACAGGAGTCCCCACACTGAACACAGTAATCTTAGCCTATGAAACTCGTGCTCCTCTCAAGGCATTCATAGCAACAACAAAATCACCCAAATTCAATTCCAGACAGGATTGACTTACAACGGCACTCTAAAGGCCAAGCAGAAACTCACCGCCTTCTGGTCCATTCCAGCTCTCTCCAGTCCTCTAGGTCACAGTCGAATTGCTCCATGGAATTATTTCAGACACTCTAAGTCTTTATGGGAGCAGACTGCTTCACCTTTCTTCTTTTTTTTCCCAAGAATTTTGAACATCTCATCTTGTGGGTAGCAGTTCAAGGTTTTAACCTGCCACGACACCCAGGGATTGTTCAAAACATACAGAACCCCCAAAGACCAAATATCTTGCCTTTCAGTTTCTTTTAGTTCAGAGACCCCATAAGTTGAGTACGAGTGTCTCGTAGGTTTTCTAACACTATAATCTTTATAAAAGCAGATTGTCACATCTTTCTTACAGGTGGTGAGTTCATCTCACTGAACTTTCAGTTAGAAGTCAAGCACTCAACTAGTTTTCACTTATTCTCTGCCCTAAAAACTATCTGCTTAACCTCTACTGCCTCTTATGTACAATATGTTAAATGTTAAACAGCAAAAAAAAAAAGCATATTAAAATGCAAGAGATAGGAGGAAGAGTTCTCACTAAGTATCCCTGGAAATATTTGATATTCAATCACATGTATCCATAAGTTATTCAAACACAAACTTTAACTAGAAAAAAATGTGAAAGCATCTTCTAGAATCGGGGTAATAGTGGTAAATACTATGCCTATAAAGCTACACCAGAAAGGATTCAAAATGATGTTCAATCCAGCATGTAAAGACTGTCACAATAAAATAAACTTAGAATAGTCTCACTGCTGGATACCATTTGGGCACCCAACAAATTTCTTGTAGCTTTTAAAAATATTTCCAAACCCAGACTTCCCAAAAGAATTTCCTTTTTAACCAGCTATTCCCCCACCCCCCACACCACCAGCAGTTCATTTTTCCATCTAGAAAAATTATCCTTTATCATTTTTATTATGTTTTAAACTAGGCATTATCTAAATCTTATTCTTAGATTACCAAACTATGTGTTCTAAATATTAAAATTCTGGCCTTGCAATAAGAAGCTTTTAGCAAATTTTTAAGGTCTCATTTACTTAAACAAACAAAAATCCTTAATTATAAAAACTGTATAACAGAACTTGGAAGTGTGATGGTCTAAGACAATATCACGCAACAAAGGAGCTCAATTGCAACAGGTTATTAGTTTCTCATGTGTTTCCACATATCAAATATATGCAATTTGTTTTCTGTAACATTTTATTTCATAAATAGTTGGTCAATTCATGTAACAGGAATTTTGCGGCTGAAATCTCTAGATTTTTATTACCTCTTGCAATAGTGACTCTCCTGGAAAAAAGAACACATGCATCCATTCTTGGCTAACATCAGTGTTCTATCATAATAATTCCTAAGTTCCCTCCTTTTAAACACAAAATGAGTTATATCCAACATAGATTTTCTTATATTTTTATGTTTCCCTTCATTTTACTACTCTTACTGGATGGAAGTTCTCCTTAACATCTCAATAATTTTATTGAACCAAGCAATAAGTAAGTGCTCTACACAAAGTCTAAGCCCACTACCACCAATTAGTCATTTCTAACTCACAGTAACCCTGTGTCGAGTTTCTAAGACTACAAAGATCTATGGGAGAAGATGGCACCAGCTTTTTCACCGTCCTTGCAGCTTGCAGTCCAACATTTACCCAACAGCACCACTGAGACTCCATACATTCCCTACACGATCCTGAGAATTTCATTTTATCCTGAGAGGCCCTACAAGATACATGTCATGCTAGCTTCACATTTGAAGAAACTGAGGCTCAGAGAACTAAAGAAATCTGACCCAAAACATACATCTGGTAAGTAGAAGAGATAGGTTGGGAATATCTATCTGAGTGATTTTCCAAATAAGCATTACTTTCCCTTTCTGAAAGGACAAAGCACTTGACCTATACACATCAGTTTTACCTGCTCTGTTCCCTAATCCCCTATAGTATCCAGTATAATAAAGACACGCTGTTGAGATCGATCTCCTCATTATGTACAGCATCTTGGAGCATAGACATATGATCTCATTCTGGGTCAGAGGGCAGAGTTGTTTCCTGGCCAGATAATATAGGTAATATCTTCCTCTAGGCCAAATGTTGCACATAATTTGTTAACAGTTTATAAGGTTATGAGTTTCCTGAGCTTCAGGTTTCTCGAGTGGTGATATAATGACTGTGCATGCGCCATCCACTTATACTGGTCCTAGTGCCCTATGAGACTTGAAGGCTAAGGCGAACCTCTTCAATCATAAGGTTCATGCTTCCAGCTATGCAAACTCTGACCTAGTCATTTTATGTATTCCCCTAATTTGTTAGATTGTAAATAGTGCAAAATCTTAGATCCTTCACAGTTCTTGACATATACATACCTACTGATGTTTTAAAGTGTATTTTATGATGCAGTATTCAAATACTTTGCAATTTAATGAACTATGGCTAGATAAGAACTCTTCATGACTTATAAAATTTTATTAAATAATACCTTACTTACTCAGACAGATAATCCAGTTTCTAGTAAACACTAACAGAATTTTATATAATCCATTGATTAATCACAAAAATACCTTATCTCCTTAATAGTACTAAGGAGAAATGATACAGAATTAAATAAGTTAATTAATTATATCTATTTTCTATTCTAAGCAACCAGGATACTGTGTAAAGTAATTATGGTTATCAGATTAATAGGGGTGGGGGAAGAACCTTGATTCCTACTGTCCAAAAGCAATGGGAGTGGATTTTAGATTCTATTTTGATATGAAAATACAGCAAATAATCTTTCAGGCTAAAAACAAAAATAGATTTTGGGGAGAACATAATTTTAATCTATTATTTTCCTAGTAAAGATTATACATCAGCTGAGTCACAAGTAACCTGTCATTGTTTTCAGGCAATTTAAACTGCATGTACCAGCAAGAATTAATCATCCTCTATTTCTTTAGATTATGTTCCTCAATTAGATGCCTCTGATCTTTAAACTCCCTTGACTTAATTGATGAGTGTAATAATGCAATGTGCACCCTGAGAAGTACACACTATTCTTTAGAAAACAATAGAGAGTAATAAAAACATTAGACAACATTTGAGGTAAATTAAGCTGGGCTTTGAGAAGAAAAGCTGGCATTAGAAAATGTTAATATGGCTTCTTATCTCCATTTTAGGTTATGTCTTGACCTATTATTAACTTTGTGATTTCTTCCAGCTCCATAAATTAAGAAGGAAGGGGGAAAGATGTATGTCTAAAAAGAAAATAATTAAATATTGGCAAGTTTTCAAATATGCAACAGACATTTGACAAAAAACTGTGTTGGCTGTGAAGAAAAGTACATAATAGACACAGTACCCAGTTTCCTAAATATTGCCTTTGGGGGCAAAAATTCTCTCTTTTCTCCAGAATTCTAATTTCTTCTTAATAGCATTTAATAGAGAAGACAGTGAGCAAAACTCGGAGCGAGAGAGAGATATTTTTAAAACTGTCAGCTATTTAAAGAATACCTGCCTTTTTTAAAGGTTCATACTGCAGCAGACAACCAGGGGGTATTTTAAAGCGGGAGAGAACTGAGAGGCCCTGAAGGTGTAGTGGTTAAGTATTGAGCTGCATCTATATGGTTCACAATTTGCAACCATCAGTGACTCTTTAGGAGAAAGGGGTGAGTATTCTAATCCCAGAAACCAGGGGCGCTCAAACGTTTTAAATGGGGTCAGTTCACTGTCCTTCAGACCGTTGGAGGGCAGGATTATAGTTTTGGGTTTTTTTGGGGGGTGGACAACACTGCCCTCTGGTGGGAGTAGGAGGCCCAGCCTTGCTCCTGGAGAGCTGCTGTTGGATTTGAACCGCCAACCCCATGGGCTGCAGTCCTACACACAACCACTACACCACGGGGCTCAGCCACCGGACTATAGTTTTTTTTTAAAAAAAACTATGCTCCTACTCCCACCACCAGAGCAGTGATGCCTTAAAAAAAAAAGACAACGAAAAAAAACTATGAGCAAATTCCTATGCACACTGCACATGTCTTATTTGAAGTAGAAAAACAAAATGGGAACAAATATAATATTTAAAATGAAAAACAAGTAAAGTTAGATCAACAAACTTACCAGTATTTCAGTGGGAACTATGGGCCTGCTTTTGGCCAATGAGATGGCCAATGTCCGGTTCCATATTTGTCACTGCTAGTCATAACAAGTGATTCAAGTGTGTATCAGTTAGTCTAGATCTGATTGGAGATTTCAGATGTTTCATTCTGGAAAAAATCTGTTCACAGATTGAAGTGCTGCCAAAGATGGTTGCCATTTTGAGCGCATGGCTCCTGAGATTAGGATATGTCTCAGAGGGGAGAGATGCACAGAAATTAGGAAAGCGGCTGGGCTTAAACGAGTCTTTCAGAGAGTCACAAGTCTGCAGTTCAGCCAGTTCCATTTGGTAAATTGTACCCACATTTTCAATGTCACCAGAAAATGGGTTACAGAAAAACTGTGTGTCCTATTCATGGAGATCAACATCTTTAAATCTAAATTGGAACTCCTTTTGCAACTTTTCCAGTGAATCCATACATGTTTTGGGAATACAACCAATGGTTTCTCCACTAACAGATATTGAGTTGTGGGGAGATGGCAGAAATTTTCCTCCTTCACTTGTTTGATGAGGAGGCTTAATTTTACTTCAAATGCTTTACATTTGATTGCATAGCACAGATGAGTTTCCCCTTTCTTTGAAGTTGCACATTGAAACTGTTGAGTAGCTCTGTTACATCTGTCAGAAAGGCAAAGTGCCATTTTCATTCTGTCTCATTGAACTCAGGTACTTCTTTATTTTTTGAAAGCAGAAAAGCTGTAATCCCTGGAAATAAGTCATAGGAATGTTTTCAAACTGTCCCTCGACTCAGCCAAAAGACTTCTGTGTGGTACAGAACATCTTCATAGGCAACATTTAGTTCAGACAGAAATTCCCGAAATTATCTGTGGTTTAGTGCTTTAGCTCTAATGAAGTTAACCCAAGATACCACAATTTTCATAAAAGAGTATCACTTCAATGATTTACTGCACAGCGCTTGTTGGTGCATGAGACAGTGTATGATTATTGGATGATAATGGCTATGTTTGTCCATCTCTTGGTTAATACAAGAAATTACTCCTTTCTTAGACCCCACCATGCTAGGAGCACCATCAGTTGTCACACTGGCTACTTTAGTCCAGTGCAGCTCTAAACCATTTACAGTTTGGCAAACCTTTTCATTGATATCATCTCCTGTAGTTGCTCCTTTGATGCTTTGCAATGCAGCAAACTTCTCTGTGACTTCAAAATAGTCATTCATCCCACGAATAAAAATTAGAAGTTGTGCGAGTGTCAAGGAAAAATCGGAAAGGTTTTTTTGTGGAGTTTCACAAATGCTGATGTTGTCAATGTTTCTTTCAGTTTTTATATTTTATCTTTTCTCATTTCTCCAACCAAACAATCATACTTATCTTTATGTTGAGTTTGATAGTGTCAATGCAAATTGTATTCTTTGAACTGACACTATTCTGGCATTTCAAATATACAACTTTTTCTTTGTACTGCATGAAAAATTAATCACAAGGTCACTGTTCTTTGAATATCCTACACTAGTCAATTTTTCAATTTCTTAATTTCATTGTTTCCTAGGGATTCCAAATTGCTATCCGCTAATATATATATATATATATATATATATATATATGTGTGTGTGTGTGTGTGTGTGTGTGTGTGTGTATATTGCTACAAAAACATATACCAGCAATAACTTTGCCCACACAGAGACATAGGCTGCACTGTCCATCCATGCAGTCTGATCAGTGCCCATCAATGCAGCCTTGCCTGTCCACATCTTTTCAGCCTCATCAGTGCCCATATTGGTGGAACTCCACTTTTACCTCAAGTTCACATTGGTGTGGTGTAGGAACTAGCATGATTACAGAGCCAGTTCCTCTACCACCTTTCCAGTTCATACTACCCTGGGGAACCACACTGTAATCTGTGAACTCACACAGGAATCTGATCGCACAGGTGAGAAAACCCAATAAGATTCCACTGCAGGAAAAAAAAAAGGCACATATGACTCTTTTTTTAGCCAAATCTAATGCAAATTCAGCCATAGAAGCATACAACATCATATACACCATACACAACTGAATAGCAATCAGAATATAAATGCACTTACTGTCAATTAAATGGGGTTTCCCATTTAATTGTTGACAGAGTGAATTAAGTTCCCATGGGGCCTTAGCCAGATTACAAGTTTGGGACCACCATATGATAACACTGGCCAATGACCGCTTGCATTCACACTGACCATTAACCATTTGCATTAACACTCAGCACTTACAGTTATCATGACCACTGAGCACTGTTTGCATTACCTCTGAGCTCTGACCATTTGCATTAGCACTGAGCGCTGCTTATTTGCATCATCACCATGATGCAACCCCCCCTAAAAAACACCCCCAACCAACTAACCAACTTAAAAAAAGGTTCTCCTAACTTCAAAAAAAGCCTCTCCTAACTTCAAAAAAAGGCACCCCTTAATTGAAAATAAAAGGCCCTACTAACTGCAAAATTAAAAAAAAAAGACCTCCTAACTTCAAAAAAAAAAAAAAATCCTAACTTGTTCTTATCTCAGTCCTTAGGCAGCAGCAGGCTCTGCACAAGCAAGCTCAAGACTCATCCAATCACACAAGAGACGGAGAGGAGGAGTCGAGAGAGAGAGAGAGAGAGAGAGAGAGAGAGAGAGAGAGAGAGAGAGAGAGAGAGAAGGCAGGGAGTCAGAGAGCGTAGCGCACAGTCCACACTGCACACTGCGGGCCTAAGACGAGTCGGCTTCTAAGCAGGACAGACGGCGGCAAAAACATGCAGCGGGCTGGATCAGTGCCCTCGGTGGGTGGCTTGTGGCCTGTAGCCCATATTGTGAGGACCCCTGTCATAAATCTTGAAGAGTCTTAGCAACCCAAGGGTGGACACTATGAGTCAGCATTGACTTGATGGCAGTGAGGTTGGTTGTTTGATTTGGTTTGGTTTTTGATTCTCTGGGTCCTAGTGGAAACGTCGTGGATGAATGACAAGCCGCAGCTGTACATGCTGACGTTGTACTCACATTGCTGCTTCTCTGACCCAACTCCCCACAATCCTCCCAGACTAAACATCGCTGAAGCACACCACATTATCAAGATCTAAGAGTAAGAAATATACCAAACTTGAGGAATTTTAGTTTACATTTTTCCTTACTCAAGAAGACTAATTAACGCTAAAGAAACAAAAAGAGTTGGAAGGTACCTTTACTTTCATACATGTCTAATCACAGATAATCATAAAGAGGAAATAGTACATTTTAGTAGAAGTTTTAAAAATGGTTCAAGAGCTATACTATGTATATACCTATAAAATTCCACTAAAACCAATATGACTATGTAATAAATTGTGACATAACTAGATATAAACATATTAGCTTCTCTGAGATAGTCTATATAAAGCCAATAACTGCGTAGCAAAATGTTCAAACTATTATTGTTAGTTCACTACCATTATCATTCTTATTACAAATATCTACTAAAGTCCAAATATCAGGCAGCATATTTTTTAATACATCACATATTACAATATTCTTAAATATTATGCTGGTAGAAATAAAAGTCCTAATGTTTAATTTGTTATTTTGGTCACAATTCTTTACTCTGGCTTTCTACTAAATATAAGATATTTCATTTCATACTTATAAAATTTGGAATTACAAGATTTCAGATTTTTACTTTATTTAGCTTTGTGTGAAATAGCCTTTGAAAAAAATATAGTCAACCTAAGTCATTTTATTAGACCTTAATTATTCTGATATCAAACATAAAAAGTCTTAGGAAAACATTAGCAAACCAAATCCAACAGTTTGCAAAATGGATAATATATCATGACCCATTGGATTTTATTCCAAGATTAGAAGGAACATAAATAAAAAGCTTTAAAAAACAAGTAAAACTATCTCTATTTACCTAAAAAATTGTCAATAAGAAAATCGAAAAAAATACACAAAGATGGGTCTAAAGATATTCATTTTCCTGGTACTGGAATGTGTGCATTTTGTTTAGTTATTTTCAAATTTGGTTTCTTTTTTCTTTTTCTTATTTTTAGCCATGCTCTTGATATAATATTCACATATCATACACTTCTATGGTTAAATTGCATGTAAAATTAATTGCATTTGCAGCCTCACAATCAGTTGTCATGTGTTCCTCTCACCCATCCATCATTGTTTGCTACCCAAATCTCTTCACCTTCCCCAAAGCGCCTCCTTGCCCCTTCACCTCCCTGATAAACCATTGTTTCAGTTATTGTCTCTGTGCATCTACACCTGTGCTTAACAAACTGAAAAACCTAACAGATATAATAAACAACATAAAAACCAAAATAAAAATTGCAAGAAAATAATAATATGGAAGTAAAAGTACAAATTAAAAGTAAAAAAGAAAACACCACCTCCAATATGTAAACAGGGAGAGAAGGAATTTCTGTCTTGAAACAAGCAGAAATACTTGAGCCTAGGACAAATTTAGGTGGGGTCAAGAGAGAGGTCAACTGACCAAATGTCAAGTTATTCTATGTTTAATCCACAGTAATCAACTTTACAATAATATCTATCTGTTAATTAAACCATTCCACTTCCTCACCTGTAACTAGAGGGGAACGGCCAGAGGCTTAATCTAACTAAAACCTCTGCAGATGGATTTGAGGCTCCCACTGTCCTCCATCGCCTTCCACATATTGAATGTTCACAATTTAAGCTCTGATGCTTTTCCTTCATTATATTTAGATTTTGTTATTTTTATCTTTGTATCACACAGGCTGGTGAGCTTCTTTGATGTGGACTTAGTTGATTCCTCACTTAGATGGCTGCTTTTTTGAATGCAAGCCTTTAATACCCCTGACGCTATTCCAATTGATAGCTGGTCACCATCTGCTTTCTTCTCTACTTTGCTGTAGCACCTTTCTCTTCAGTGATCCTTTCATAAAGGTGAGTATCGGGTAGGACCATGTTATCACAACTAACCGTTCTTGACTTGAGGCTAGAGTTCAGTAGGAGTCCAGAATCCATCTGCTAGTCCATGGGTTATGAATGACTCTGGTTTACTTTGTTGGTCATATTATGACAAAACCAAACACAAAGTCAACATCAAAAACAAACAAAAGATTGAAAACAAAACCCCAAAAATGAAGAAACAAACCAAAAATCACATCTATCATTCCCTGAGATGTAAGGTGATTGCATTGATAACATCAACAATCTTTCCAATGACAGAGAACTCAAGATACTGTCGATATGAGGAGTCTATGCAAGTACAGTCCAACTAAGCCACAACCCATGAGTTGTTGCCGTACACAGATCAATCCTCCAATCAATTAAGCTCTGTGTACCCTGAGCATGGGGATTGGATCCAGGGAAAAACCTTCTGTATCAGTTCTTACAACTGCAAATACCTGCCCCACAGACCAAAACCTGCAAGAGGAACATCGAGTTGCTAGATATGATGATTCTATGTCCCTTTCCATTGGACACTCACCAAGCTAGGGATGCCACCCAAGGTCCAGTGACAGTCACTTCCACAGGCCTGGAACACCATCTGCTTCCTCTTCCATCAAAGTATTCCTGTCCTCAGTCAAAAGGTACAGGAAGCTCTGAGACAAAAATCTGTTCTTCAGTGGGTGTAAAAACTAACAGAGCACATGGCCGAGAGGCTAAGGACTAGAGAAAGATATGGCCAATGGCTCAGAAAAGGTGTCCCTGTGGACCAATGATAGTACCCTTCATTTTTTCTGATCCTGGCTTGTGGTAACCTGTCAATTTTCCCTAATAGCAAGCCCTGCACCATGAGTATTACCTGTGAGTGACCTATGATTGTTACACTGAATTAGCAAACCCAGCACAGAAATAGAGTGCATTGGGAAGACTAGTTGGTGTCAGAATAGTTAAGAAAGGATAGAGACATATCCGACCTCTGTGTAAAGGCAATTGGTCTTGAGTTTGTATGGATTTCCTTTCTCCTTATGTAGTCAGAGGCAGTCTTTTTGGTCTCAGTAGGCATGCCCCTACCTTGCACCATATGTAACAAAAAAATAACAACAGATCCAAATGAACCACAGACTTAAAGTAAAATTCCTAAAGAATGACATAGAAAATGCCATGCAATTCAATATAGCAAGCAACCTCATTCTCCTACAATTCAAATTAAGTCATGAACATAGACCACTATCAATTCAAGCTAATTACCATCAAGTAGCTCTCAATTTACAGAGTGGAACTGCACTGGAGGATTTTCAAGGCTATAATCTTTATAGAAATAAACAGTCACATGTTTGTGTTTTTGCTTTTTTCTGGTAAATAACTGGTGGTGTTGAACCATTGTCTTTTTTGGAGAGCTGCCAAGCTCTTAACCACTGTGCCTTCAGAACTCCTAAAATACCAAAATAAACCTAATAAAAATCACTAAAATTTATAAGACTGATATTACCAAGTGCTGATGGGAATGCAGTGCACCTAGAACATTCCTATATTGCTGGTGGAGATGTAAACTGGGACAACCACTGTGGGATGAAGACAGAAATTTCCCACAATTATATACTCTAAAATATTAAGCAAGCAATTTACCCACATTTCGTGTGCTAGCCATTCTCACTGAAACTCCCAATTTTATGAGGGCTTTGTATGACTCAAGTTAGGAGAATGATCTGCTTGCCTCGGGGCCTATGGGTGGGATTCAAGTGTCATTGTCAATGACCCCTACCAATATAGACCTGTCTACCTACCCCCAGGATCCGAAGTCCCTCCTTAGCACATTCCTCTCCTCTTAGTCATGAGGCATCCCTAAACCATTATCATATTATAGCCCTTATGACAGCCCCTGCTTGCGGCATGTCCTGACCAGTGACTACAGAAATGATGTGCCCTGTTAGGCTACTTAAATGGGAAAAATTAATGTTTGTGACCCTCGCTTCTGACCCT